>CABFVX010000509.1:100232-139889 GCA_902151425.1 Timema shepardi | reverse complement strand
GGGGGGGGGGGGGTCAAAATCTATCTTATGTAAGGGTTTTTTTATCAATGTTTGTAGTTGGGCAAAATCTAAAGGTAAAAAATAAAATTGGCAGAAAATAAATGTACTAGTCATAAAAATTTCACTTATATTCACTTACTTGTGATGTATTACGCCTAATTTTACTGAAAATAACATACTCTAAAATATCATATCACTTGCTTTATTACCAATCAGTATGTTTGAAAGTAATTTAACGATTAGGCTTAATATAATCTTATTTACCAAATCATAGAAAATTATTTAAGATATAGGGGTGGAGAAGTATTAATGGAAAATATTACTATCCCCTATGTGGGGGAGGTAGTGTCAAAAATCATGAAAAAAAGCCTAACTTAATTTAAGGACGGCCCCAAAGGTCTGAGATACATTGTGGCTGTATTCAAATAGTCTACCAATAATTCATGCGCCATTGACACTTGATAGTTGCATTAGCAATCCCGTGGTCAAATGTAGATCCATCTGAATAGTCACGAAGTGTACTAATGCACCCCTCTCACAACCTTGAGTCCAAGGGTGACTGCAAGTTAGAGCTAGTAGAGATTTGATAACGTATGTTAAATATAGGCCTACTGTGTTTGGTAGTGTTGTAATGTGTTGGATAATTTGTCATGTGCAGTGAAAATAAATCACCACAAATCTGTAAGTAGCATATGCTAATTCAGGCTGATAGGTGATGTTTAAAAGTTTCTAAGATCAGTGGTAGGAAGCAGCACTGCGGACTCAAGGGTGTGAAAAGGATATTTTGCCGTTTAAATATTCTGTTGCAGTCTTCGATCTTAAGTGTGTGGTAAGTGTAAAGTCATCAAGTCAAGTGTACTTGACTATTCGGATACAGCCAGAGTATTGTTGTGTTGTGATGGATAGTTGGTATAATTTGTTATGTGCAGTGAAAAGAAGCCCCCAAAAATCTGTAGGTAGCTTATGCTAATTCTGATTCTGATGGCGTTTAAATAGTTTCTAAGATCATAGATAAAAAGCAGCAATGAAGACAAGGCTGTGGAAAGGATAGTTTGTCATTCAAATAGTTTGTTGCAGTCTTTGATCTCAAATGCATGCTAAGTGTAAAGTTGTATAGTGTGGTGTACTTGACTATTCAGATAGACCTAGTGTAAGTTTGCTGAATGTAAAATTATTAGTGGATTTGCAAGTGTGTTTTCATTTAGATAGTAAAAGATTATCAATTTTCAAGAAATTCATTTGTTGGGAAAGAGAGCAAATTGTGATTACCTTTATTTAATTTTGTAGGACTACACTATTACACTAAAACAATAATCGTTAATTTTTTTATTGAACGTGCTTTGGTGTTTTTTCATTTAAAAACTAAAATTTGAGGTAAAGCGTTCCAAGTCGCAACATTTATTAAAGTGTACTTACCCAAAATATAAAATTAAGCATAAAAATCATATATTTAACACATGGACTGACATATGTAAAATTGTTTTGTGTTCTACGTCGATGCATTTTTCTTTTGTCAAAGCCACTCCCTATTAGTGGACAAATATCATAATATGACAATCCTACGTTCAAAAACAATATATAATTTAACCTATTACAGAAAATATTTTGTCAAGAAATGTTTAAAAAATTTCTTCTCGAATATTGAATTAATTCTCTCAGCTAATATTTTCGACAGATTCACAAATAGAAACAAAACAAATTTGACAAATGAGAGTAAATACTGAATAGAGGTGCACGGTCTGATAGACTATGAGTGTTCTTTCAACCTTATTTTAGTTATTTTACCAACCACCAAAAGCGTTGCTGTCATGTTGATCGATTCGATTTATACTATCGAGTATCGACTGTTGTAATGGTGTAGTCATTAATAGTGTTTGCAATTTATTTTATTTCAAATGAATTATTAATTAGTTGGTACTGTAATATGTTTTATTGTTTGTTTTAATTGAGTAATATAGAATACAAATAAGACACATAATTCATGTGCTTTACTTTAGGTTAAAATGGTTGAATTTTTTTTAATGCTTAAATGGAGAGCTAGTTTCTAAATAGTACTAATAAAAATAAAATAAAAATAAAAAAATTTACTTTTAAGATCAGCAGGGCTATGATAAGAGAACGGGATTTTTCGTCATCATGAATGTCGGCAACTACGTTTCATGAACTACTTGGTCTACATACCTACATGTACATGTATTGTTTATTGTAATACTAACTAAATTTCCTCAATTTTCATTTTTTATCTCAAAGTAACTTTCTTATTATGTATTTGCTATTATTACAATGTTGTTTTTAATTCAAATTTCAATTCCTTATCTTTATTTTTGTACTGTTCTCTCACATTTATTGATAAAAATGTATTTATAAGCAGCATTAATTAATTAAAGAAATATATCGTTCAAATTTTAAAATTCCAGCTTTGAGGTCCACATGTCTATGTACAAGAGGCACATTTTGAAAATGTATGACCCCTGCGTGAGATAGATATCGCGCAATGCCCATTATATATATATATACGCTCCCTTTCTATTTGTTTTATATATTATATTATATTGTATTACAAAATAGTTATTGATAGGATGTATTATTATCGTGTCGATGACTTGACCCAACCCTTCTATACCTGAGCTTGTCAACGAATTAGTCCAAGTAGTGTCGAAGACTTGAATCTCCTATACTGGAGCTTGTCGAAGTCGTGTCAATAACTTGATCTATCTAGGCTTGAAAATATTACATATAATTAACGGGTTGAGTGTCGATGACATGGTCGTACTAATGTCGACCACTTGACCCACTCAGTCTTCCAAATATTTATAATTTTCTCGATGGTTTTACTGTCGATGACTTGACCCACCTAACCTTTAAATGATTTCTTTTACAGCTTGTTTATGAGTTTTTGTTGTTATGTTTTGTATGGTGCCACTGGTGCCATAGGAAAAATACCATGTCCACAGTTGTCCTCTCTGACAATAATATCGCGCGTCACGCTTTTGTCAATTTCCAAAGTGGGATTCTTGTTCCTATATTACTGTATAGAGCGCGTTAATACTCGCGCATGTTTAGTGGATATTAGTTAATATTCGAAATTGCTGTTGTGTTATCCTCTGTCTTTTGGTGGGAATTGGTTGTGATTGTGTTTTAGTAATGGCGTTAGTATAAATTAATAATCATAATTTAGCTGGCTTATTGATCTATATTACTTAAAGTCTACAACCTCTTCAAATATGAGTAAAGCGCATCCTCCAGAGTTAAAAAAGTAAGTACTTTTATTATGAGTTCTAACGTTTCGGTTAGAAACTACTTAGCCTCGTGTTATACTGGCAACAAGACCGCTATAGGGTATTTTTTTAATTATTATAAAAGTATTTGTCAACCATGTTCAATATTTTGTTGTTTCAAGTTTATTTTTGGTTTAAATTTATTATTCTTGACACACTAGTAAGATATGCACAATATATTTTCCAATATCAAAGGTCAGGTGGGGGGAGGGGGTCACCCTTACCAGACTGTTATTTTGTCACGGTTGGATTTAGAGTATCGATATTGTCATATTGGGTGTACTAAGCTTTATTCCTCCCATTCTATGCCTTTTGATTCTTTAAATTGCCAAAATATTTAAATCAGTCTTGCATTTTTTCCAAACAAAAACACATAAGGCCTAGAATCAATTTGAACCAAAGTAAAAAAAGCGTTATCTATCACTGCGTCTTACCACCAGTTCAGATTATATACATACCTATGTACTAACTACGCTAATGGGTCAGGGATGAGGAAGGTTGAATTTAGAAGTGTAACTAAATTTGTGTGGAGAGTGGGAAACCATTTGGGAAAAATCACCCTCAGTACACCTGACTGGATCGAACCACTTTTTCGCCGTCATTGGCAGTCTAGGTCTATTGTGAAAGTATCGCCTTAGGCCATGTGGCCACGGAAGCAAGCTACCTGGTCTGTTAAGCTCATGTTTATGACATTAAAAATTAGTACAGGCCTACTTAATGTTAAGAAAATTAAAGGTAGCTAGCGCCTAATGGAGAAACAAATCTGATTGGCTGAGCTCATGATGTCCCTCAATTAGGCCTATACAATCCGGCATGCGTAACATAAGTACTTAGAGCTATATAAAAGACACACTTATGTTGTTAAAATCATTTCATGTTTTGGAACTTTAAATAATAAATAAACCTTCAAAATCCACTCCAATGTCCAATTAATGTTATTCGTCTAGAATATAACTGCTGCATACAAGATGACAAAAGTGATGACTTGTCAAATTTCTCGGAGTGGTGCTACCTTTATATTCTTTTTATATTGAGCCCACCTTTTAAGATCCTGACCACTTTTAAGGTAGCTAACTGCTCTTTTAGATTAATTCTTTGTGAATTAAAAAAAACTCAACATAATCACAGTGACTTTTGTTATTTTAAAATCTTAATTATTTTAGATGTGTGTCATTATCTTAAAAAGTACCGATTCTTAACCAAAAGATAGACCCCTATTGCAGCTTCATTTGGGTATAGTAATGTAAACCATTTATTTTTAAAAAATTATATATTTTCACAAAACAATACTACCAGATAACTCCATTTGACACATAAAATGGAAAGACTTTAAAATATTTGGCTTTTATTATAAAGTAGGTTAGGCTTAATTTATTAAATTTGTTAACCAACTAAAATACCTTTACTATATTCTCGAGATATTGTTTACCACTTATTACCACAACGCAAGCCTACACTGTGACAACTTTTTATAGAAATAGCTACCCTCATAAATGTGGGCCTGTATACCAAGGCCTACTCATCCTAACTTATATTAAAACTTAACTAAAACCTAACATTTAATTTTCTCTGAACATGGAAGTTTAGTTAGTAATTAATAAATTATTATTATGGTATAAAATAATGTGTGCTATTAATTACAAAATGACCTAATCCTAACCTTACCTTCTACATCTGATAAAATTAAATTAGTTAAAAGTGTGTACACACATTTATTCTGGTTCAGAGGTTGAAGCGTTTAAGGAATATGGCCAAACTATACCCTGCCAAATAGGTGTGTCAAGCTATTATTTTCTAAATTTGTACTTAAATCATGTTAGCCCCCTTCTATTTAAACCACTTTCTGTTTTATATGTCAAATTTTGTTAGTAAAGTTGTTTTTTTAATTAGGGTTAGTTATTTTCTTGAAAATATTTTTTTCAAAAAAAATTGTTTGAGTAGGCCTACAGTACTAGAGCCTCTTATTTTATATAGATCTAATAAATGATAGGCCTATAGTATTATTGTTGGTGGATTCAATTAGAGTAACTTCTTCATCACTTCGGAAAACAGGACTGTAGGCTAGGAGGCCTACATTTCATAGAGAATAGGGCCCACGATACCTTTATAATTTTTTTCTTTTACATTTTAATACTAATGTTACTAGGCCTATTATCATTAAATTATTATTCACTTTAATCAAGTTTCAAAAGTTTATATGATTATACCAAATTTTTGGAATTTTTACATTTTGTCCACAACTTTTGATTTAAAATAGTCATAATAATAATAATAATAATTTATCTTTCATTTAGGTCTAATACACACCACACTTCTCTTTTAAAACAGTTGATCATGTCAAGCCGACTAATATCAAATTATCAAGGTCAACATGTGATTTTCATATAGTCTTTACACCCTTTTAACCCATGTTTTTTGGCCAAAGTTGTGTCATGGTTATAATATGCGTGAGAATTTATTATGGGTAGAAGAAACTAAGAATAACGCTCTAACATAACAAATATTTTAAACTGTTCTGGCTCCAAGAAATTTTTAATGGTGTAGCAGTATATATATGTAGGAAATAAACTCTATTAAACTCTGATCTTAATATTTATGTTAGTAAAGTATTGGGACAAAAGTATATTGGCTCTGTAAAAGCCAGGGAATTAAAAAAAAATAGTTTGGCTGAATACATTGTGACTATCCTTTTTATCATTTTCATTTCTTCTCCTCTCACTTACACACTTTTTGTTTGTTCCATCTATTAATTTCTTGGCCCCCTGAGCTCTGTATACTACAATATTTCGGCTCCATTAATCTCTTTGTAATTAAAACAAAACTCTATAAAGTATCTTAAAAAGGGTAAAACTCCTGCCAGTTTACAGTATGTAGCATGCCTTATTTTTTTGTAAATTATGACTTTTTTTTAGAACTAGTTCCAATCATCCAAACACATATATTTCTGTGGATTTAACTTTTTTTTCTCCCTGTTTCAGGTTTATGGATAAGAAGCTGTCTCGTAAGTATAGCTAATATTTTCATGGATTTCTTTATTAGAATCTCTGACATGTTGCAACTAGGGGTGGGACCCTCGAATCCTTAAGGATATTCAAGATTTGAAGATTTTTTTAAATATCAAATTTGAGACCCTTTTTTTAGCCAAGCTTTAAGCATAATAATACTTTTTTTGGTGGCTCAGACTTATAATCAAGGCTTGGATTAGGATTACTAATATCGGTATTTTTCTTTCGATAATAGTATTTTTTTACTCGATACTTTTACTTTTTTCGATACTCTGGTATCGAAAGAAACACTTTTTTGCTATCTTCACTCATGGCCCATGCTGAGATTAAATGTTTATTAGGGTGGTCTGTAGAGGAAGAACAAATTACATCTTGATAGAGTACATAGCCAAATGTAGTTATAAATGGCACCTCCCAAAAGTAAATTTTGAAAGTTTTTAAGAAGTTGAAACCTTCCCCGGTGTCGTAGTTAGCTAACACACTAGCTTAGTGTTGAGCTAGACTGCCGATGACGGGAAGATCGAGGTTAAAATCTCGGTCAGGTGAACTGAGATTGGTTCTTCATAAATGGTTTTCCACTTTCCCTCAACGCAAATGCAAGTTAACTTCCTCTAAATTCTACCTTCCCAATTTATAACCCATTAGCATTAGTACTTAAGCATATAACCCGAACTGGTAGTAACGTGTAAGCCTACTTAAAAAAAGTTAGATAGTGAAAAAGCATCTTTTAAAATTTGTTTTAAACTATTAAAATTCATTATAATTTTCAGTGTTTAGATAAAAATGAAAAAATGATAATGATGCAACAGTTGAGACTTTTTTTTGTAACATCTCTTATTACCTAAGATCAGTTGTAAAATACACATTACCAGTGCCAGACTGCAACTAAGTTTGAGAGGATTGCGTTGGGAAGGGGTAGCTATTACTTATGAAGCGTATATAAGTAAATCAATGCTATTTTTAGCAGAATGCGAGTCTTATTTTCTAAAGACTTTTCATTGCATATGTATATTGTTGTATATTATAAAATGTTTAAAATATAAATTATATATTTGATTATAGTAGTTGAGTCACATGACTAGAGTAGTTGTGAAATATTGCGACCAATATATAAATGAGTGCAGAGAAGGAGAGAGGCCTTTTGTTTATATTCAATCATGATTGTATACTTTATAGTCAAATTAGTTTTCTAATGGAAAGTTAGACACAAATGTAAGGTCAAGTGAATAACCTTAAAAATTGTGTTAGTAGTAAAATGGAGTTGTTCGATATTGGGTCGTTGAAGTTCGCATAAAATATAAGACTAAAGTCTTGAAGAATAATATTTTCATAATAAACATTGTTATTCGCCCACCTCAACCATTAGAACTAACTGCAAAGTTTCAGAAAACTGGCGTAAGTTCAAACAAAGATACACACGGTTTATGGAAACAGTAAGAAAAACGAAAGCCAAAGAAACTACTAAAATAGCCATTCTACTTAATTTGATTGGTGAAGATGGAGTTGAAGTCTACAACGCATTTAAATTTGAAACAGGAGACGATAAGGATAAACTTGAAACTATCCTGAAAAAATTTGAAGCCTACTGTCAACCACTAAAGAATGTAATTTTTGAAAGATATAAATTTTTAAATGTCTACCAGAAAGGACAAACGTTTGACAGCTTCCTAACGAAACTACAAACCTCTGCATCTACTTGCAAATTCAAGAAAGAGGATTCTCTCATAAGGAACATGATCGTCTTAGGAATCCAAGATAATAATCTTCAAGAATGCTTGCTTCGAGAGCCAGATCAATTGGATCATTTTGCTAAGCTATGCAATTTTAGACCTAGAAATAGGAAGGTAAATGGAGTGCTAGAAGTTGACCCAAATAATGTAATAGAAAATGATCAGATATCTAATGGAGACTGGAAAAGTGAAGCAGGACCTAGGCTTGAAAGTGAATTTTTTAATCATTTGTTTATTGATAAAATTCAAACAGGCCTAACTAATATTGATAATTGTTGCTATATTCATATTAAATTTAGAAAGGAACGGGTGACCTGGCGGTCTAGGGGTAAGGTGTCAGACTTCTATGCTGGCGGCTGGGGTTCAATCCTCGGCCCTGGCAAAGATTTATCTGATTACCAAACCCTTCCTTCACCTCTGACAATGACATCTTGTGAATGTGAGGAATGCCAGGCCTCCACCGTGGTTCGGATTCCACGTTAAACTGTAGGTCCTCTATTTCATCTCACAACCACCCCACCATTACACATTAGCGTAAGTGCGTATAACCCGAACGGGTAGTAAGATGCGGTGCTAATAATAATAGAAAGGAACATACTTTATTGCTCTGTGTTTCACACTGGGGATAACACCTAAACCCAAAACTTAGACCTGAAGATGGCTGATAAAAGCCGAAATATATAGTCGCATCATCAATTCAACCTAAAGGGGTAGGAATCTTAAGGAGAGGAAACAAAATACTCCATCAAGGAATGCCCTTTTGTCATTCTTCAGTAACAGTATTTAATGTTTTTAAAAATTTATTTTATGATTTTGATCACTTCTCTATTTAAATAAATTTCTCTAATGCTTTATGACTACTAAACATGTTTGACTTTTTATCTGTGTTTTATAATTTTTAAGGTTGGTTGAACCTATGTGCACTTTCTATCACAGATAAACTATTCCTATTCTAGTTATTAGTTTTTCATCCTACAAGCCTTAGGGAATTTTTATACTTTTTATTGTATATTAAATTAATTTTTACAGTGTTTTTGGAATTCACTATATATATGTCTCTTTCATTATTTTGTAATGGTGTAATTTATATTCCTTCTTATTATCTAACTGTAATGTTAATCTCCAGTGTTTTAACTTTTATTAGGCTTTAAATATTATTTTGTCATAGGACTACTGTATTTATTCATATTGAAAGGTCCTCAATCAATAATTTTTCTTATTTTTTACCCTGGAATTCTATTCTTTAATTGTTCAGGTACTTCTTAAAGCTTTTTTCAACTTAAGATTTTTCTAAACACTTCCTCTGTCAATCTTTCATAATAATGTATTTTAACATCTAAGTATTTTAACTGTTTTCTAACAGCCTCAATTCACAAAGTACGTTCTTTTCTAATATATAATATTGGTAACTTAGAACTAAATTCTGAGGTTAAAATTGAAAGCGTAGGAAACACTGTTTCTTGGTTTGAAACCATTTTGTTGGATGAACAAAAAGTTAAATTTAAACTGGATACAAGAGCAGAAACTAGAAAAATTTAAATTGGATACAAGAGCAGAAACTAGCATCCTTCCCTTAAGTGTATACAATAAAATAGAGAACAAAAACATGTTAACTGAAACTAATGAATGCTATTTTGGTAGCTTTTGGGGACAAAAACAAAATTAACCCTGAGGGAATTGTAATAATAAATTGCTATTCTCGTAATCAACAAAATCAACAGATTAAATTTGTAATAGCAAATGTAAATTCAGTACCATTGCTAGGCTTAAGTAAATGTCTTAAACTTGTTAGCAAAAATAGGAATAGATTATATTACAGAGCATATAAGCAAAGCAGATGTTATCGCTAAGCATACTGAAGTTTTTAATGGACTGGGGAAATTCCCTGGCAAAATTAACATAGAATTAAAAGATAATCTCATTCCAAAAATACACCCTCCTAGGCGTGTGCCTCTAAGCTTACACATTAAACTCAAAAATACTCTAGATGATCTAAAAGAAAAATATATTATTACAGAGCTTACTAAGCCTACTGAGTGGGTCAATAGTTTAGTTGTAGTAGAGAAACCTAACCATATATTAAGACTGTTTGGACCCTAGAGATCTTAATAATGCGATAAAGAAAGAAGCGTTTTTGATTCCAAAAGCAGAAGAAATAATGTCAAGATTAAGTGGAAAAACAGTGTTTTCAGTGTTAGATATGAAGGAAGGTTTTTGCCACATTAAGTTAAATGAGCCTAGCTCTTATTTGTGTAACTCTAATACACCATTTGGCATGTATAGGTGGGCTATGTTTAGCCCCTGAAATTTTTCAAAAAAGAAACTGATAGTTTTGGTGATATTGAAGGATGTGAAATCTATTTTGATGATTTAATTATTGGTGGGTCTAGTGAAAAAGAGCATGATCAGATTTTAAATAAAGTCATACAAAAGGCTTAGGCAAACTATGTAAAGTTTAATAAAAACAAGTTTCAGTTCAGAATAAAATCAGTAAACTTAATAAGACAAATTGTTTCAAATGAGGTAATTAAACCTGATCCTGATCATATCAAAACCATTATAAAGATGGAAAGACCCAAAAGTAAAAAAAGTTAATGAGGTTACTGGGGATGTCAAAGTACTCATCACGATACATACCTAACCTATCTAAGATAACTGCGCCTTTGCGTTATCTTACTAAAAATGATATTGACTGGCAGTGGCTACCTGAACATGAACAAGCACTTAATCTGTTTAAAAGTGAGTTAACCAAAAATTGAAGAAAATTTGATTGTATTTCATATTAATTTAAAAGCTTTAATTTTAAGTTTGTAATTAGATATATTATCAGAATCACAACTGTTTATAGCCTGTAGGTGAGTCAGTTTAGTATAAATGCCTCCATATTCCTCTATCCTTTCGTCATTCTTCCTCCCTTACTCTTGTCCATTACGGTGACCTGGCAGTCTAGGGGTAAAGTGTCAGACTTCTATGCTGGCAGTCGGGGTTCAATCCTCGGTCCCGGCAAAGATTTATCTGATTACCAAACCCTTCCTTCACCTCTGACAAGACATCTTGTGAATGTGAGGAATGCCAGGCCTCCACCGTGGTTCGGATTCCACGTTAAATTGTAGGTCCTCCATTTCATCTCACAATCACCCTACCATTACACATTAGTATAAGTGTGTATAACCCGAACGGGTAGTAAGACGCGGTGCTAATAATAATAAACATAACTCTGGATATAAAGTACGCTCTATACAGCACTTACACTTCATGGGTACTTCAATTTTTCGTGGCAGGTCTCTTACACAACCGTAAAACATTAAATATGCTAAGTCTTTTCACAACTGGAGTGGTGGTAAATAACATTAAGTAAAAGTTACCAGCTCTACCTTCTTGTATCGATTGATTCGCCAAACCATATGATTTTCAAGACCATAAACTATTGATTTGTTGTCACTTTTGGTAGTCAAAACTTTCACAACAAACAATTTGTTTCTAATTATGTCATTTTCTAACAGTTTTTACATTATTGATTCACAAACTTATTGAAATAACCGTTTCTGTATTTCTCTTTTTGTGCAAACAGCGTCTGTGGTTCACTTAAAAATACTTTACAAACGAGAGCTTCTGGCTGTGTTCCCTTCACAATTTAAGATGGGGAGCCAGATGAAACGAAAACTGTCGATGACATACAAACTGTGTTCAGTGGTATTTATGTGCATCTTTTGGCAAAATAATTATTTCCTGTAGGGCCTAGGACTACTTTATAAAAATCTTCTGCTAGCGGTCAATTTCCACCACTCAAGTGGCGAATCAACTTTATATATCTAATATATACACCCAAATACTCAATTTATTTAGACATCATTTCACAAACTAATTTATCATAACAGAGTTCTCCTCAGAAAATGTTGCCAGCAAGGTGGTGTTATTAAGTAGTTGAGCAGGGATAGTGTAGTATTTTGCACTATTTTATTATTTGTGCATTAAACATTGACCTAAGCCAGATGGTGCAGCACGACCATTTGAAAAACCCCTGTAAGGAACACTGCATAATCAAGGGAGGGGTTCTTCATGATAAAAATTCCAAAATAATCAAATACAGAACTATGTATCCAACATTAAAGCTGAATAAACACCTCCAAGCTAATATTACATATTTTAAACCTGGAGATTAGACCTTTGTTACTAATGTTGCAGTGAAACTAAACGGAGGACGCCATGTTGTTGGAATCCTTAGAGGTTTTGACCCCTTCATGAACCTTGTGGTTGACGAGACCATCGAGAATTGCAAAGATGGCACTCAAAATAATGTGGGAATGGTGGTGAGTAGAAAATAAGGATAATGACAGAGATGGGATCCTTGAATCCCATGGTATTCGAGAGATTCAAGATTCTTAAACATGTCAACAAAAAATCTCAACTACAATAATTATAAAAACCTTCACTTCAAATATCAATTTTAAAAATTCTGTAAAAGGAATTATATAAGTTATAAACTTATTGGATAATTGAGAAAATAAAAAAATAAAAGGGACAAAATTAAATTAATATAATTAATTTGCTAGGAATGTATTGTTTTTGTTGTTAATGATATAGCTTATAGATTAAAAACAAAATATAATTAATCACTGTCACCAAGCACTAAACAACCTTTTTTTAAAAAACCTTTTAAATATTTTCACTTCTAAAATTGTACAGTTTTAAAGAATCAAGGACTCAAATTTGGATTCAAGTTCCAAAGGAAAATTTAATATTCGGATTCAAGAAAGATTACTCAACACATTTCTACCTAATATGACAACTAATTCTATTGGTCATTGTTATTGTCATATCTATACATGCCTCAATTCAAATTTCCTTATTTCTGCTATACAATCTCAGAGCGGTGTACATGTTTGTTTTTTTCCATACCAAGTCTTAAGACATTGTTGTGTTGACAAGCTGATAACCCAAAAACATAATTGAGTTCAAATGAGACTTTGCATAAAATTACTGTTTCTTTTTTTATTTCACCTAATTTTATCCCACTTAAAATGTTGAGTCATTTAAAAAAATGATTAATATCATAATAAAGAATACAAAAAATTGTACCATGCGGCTACAGCCATTTTGAGTTTTATTAATTAAGCTATAGAAGCCTTACACGCTATTTGTCAGAGAAAGCATACATATACCCCCAACGCTGTTGGTGCATAATGCAAATTAATCTACAGCTAAAATAACGGTTACTACACAGGGAAAACATGGGAAATTTTGCAAAATTTAGTAGAAATATTAGAATATTTCTTAAAATGTGACATCAAACTTAAAGATTAAAATAGATGATCTTTGGATAGACAAAAAAGTGAATTTAACAAAGCGCTGATTTAAACATGTCTTTATCACACCTTAAACAAGGGTTGTGGAGCAATGAAAGATATATTTCCTTATCAATTTTAAAACATCCTGTTTTGAACATTAGTTACATGATTTCACACTACTCAGTTTGACAAAAAAAAAAGTGTTATGCTTTTCTTCAATCCAAACCGCCTGGAAAAATGGGAGTGCTTTTAAAAACTATTTTAATTTTCTACCATATGGGTAGAATATTATAAGACTAAATTTAAGTTAAAACACATTAATATTTGTTGGGAAATCTAAAAAGAAGAGCAAACATATAATAAATAGATACTTTTATTTTTTTATCAATTAGCGGCACATTTAATTGACTTAGTAAAGAGCTTACTTAACTTTTAAAATTCCAATGAAGTATATGTCTTGGCTATCATAGTAGCTTGAAGTAAAAGTTGGCTGATACATGATATGTTTATTTTTTCAGGTTATTCGAGGGAACAGCATAATTATGTTGGAAGCTCTAGACCGGGTGTCTTAAGCTACTTTTATCTCAGTAATGTATTTTATAAGTTTATGATATCAGTGTTGAGGTTTCCTTTTGTATTTAATGTAATCTAATAGATACATAATTTGTTCTACGTGGTTTTTTCATCTCTGAACTATTCTAAAAAATGTATTAAATGATTTTGTGTGTCTAAAATAGATTTTATGTTTGTTTTATTTGTATGTGCTTCCATTGAGGCTCATTGAGCAGCCATAAACCTTGATACATCGTGTTCCACCATAGCATAGAACTCTCGGGTAAAAGTAGACTGTCCTGATAAAATTATGCATCATTTTGAACATTAGGCTAAAATTTCATTGTGAGATTTGAAAAAATTGTACTTAATGAACCAATAGTGGGGCTGAGCGAATTTTTAATCAGTCGTTCGCACATTTTTTGAATGGAATAATTTTTACATCATCATAATCATCATTTGCAGATGACTTGATGGTATTGGGGAGGGAGGAAGTACAGGAACAGCTGCAGTAATGGAATGAGGAAGTGACCGAGGGTTGAAATGAAATTTAATATGGTGAAAAGTGAAGTGATGGTGATGACAAGCCACATAACAAGGCCCAGAAAGGTGATAGAACTAAATGGAGTGGATTTTAAAGTAGTAAAGAGCGTGAAGTATGTTGGTAGTGTGATTGAGGCAAAAGAGGGCAGCAGAGAAGATACAGTGAGATGAGGACAGCAGGTAGAGGTTTTCTACTGATGTGTAAGAGACCTATTATCGAAAAGAGAAGTGTTCCTGAAGTGTAAGAAGTATTGTATATAGCATACTTCATATATCCATAGTTGCGTGTGCAGCGGAAACTTGGAATTTGGATAAAAGAGAAACAAGGAAAGTGGAGGCCATGGGAATGACGGCTTTGAGAAGCAGGCTAGCTATGACCAGAAGAGATATGATTAGGAATGATGATGTATGGGCAAGAATTAGGGTGCAAGAGGTACATGAGATAGTTGAGGAAGCAAGGATGAGATGGTATGGACACTTAACCCTCCTACTACCGGAATAATTTTGTTTCACTGAATACCAATGGGGTCACTGTAGACCCCATTATTATTTTTGTGATTAACATTACATTCTATACATGATTTATTATCATAATAATAATTAAAATATTTTATTTTAAATATGACTTACTTTTACTTATTTTGAAGATAAAAAAAATAGATATATATAATTTAAAGAAGTACATCATCACACAGAATAAAAATAAACTGGTCATAAGGAGAATATTTTGGAATGTATATAAAAAGGATTGGTTAGGTTACTTCAGTTATTCTCGCAATCTTTACATACAATGATTGAATGGTCTTTGCAAACAAAAGATACACATTTAACACATTTATCACTATACTTCCTATCGGCTGATCGATCACATAATGAGCATCGTCCGCGCTTTGCACTTCTTTGAGTCGGTGTGGTTGTTTGAGAAACAGAGGTACGTCGTTGTCGATTTTGTTTTGTCAGGGATTTACCCAATTCCATAAGAAATATTCGTCTCTTGTAGTTGGTCTTCCGATTCCAATTTGGATTTAGATACATCCAAATAATGAAAGCATTTAGAGCACTTATATCCAACATGTTGTAGAACAAAACCATAGGCCACCTCCTTGTCATTCTTTTGGTTGTGTATGTTCTAACCAACTTATCCATGGTGTCAACTCCTGATTTGGTTGAATTATAGTCCAGAATCATTTGAGGTTTGGCTCTTTCTTTGTTTTCAGTTTGAGCTGAGTAATGCATTGTACTCAATAGAGTTACCACTTTCCCTTTTTTTGGACAATATGATACTATTGTGGCTGATTTCTGAAATCCGAACAAAGAAGAATACACTTCGCGACCTCTAACAGTTGTGAACATAGGTGGTAGCTCAGAACGATTTTTTCTTATTGTTCCCAATAGTGTTAATTGCTTCTTTTCTAGCTCTCTTGCCAGACTAAGACTTGTGAAAAAGTTGTCTGCTGTAATATTCCTTCCACTTTTCTCCAAACCATTCACCATATCCAGCACCACTCTCTTCCCCTGATTTACCTCCCTAGGAGCATTAGTTTCTTTGCCTGTGTATACTTGTATGTTTATTACATAATATGTTTTGCTGTCACACGCTGCCCAGAGCTTTATACCATATTTTCCAGGTTTTGATGGAATAAATTGACGGAATGGGCATCTTCCCCTGAAAGTAACTAATTGCTCATCCACAGTTACATTCTCATTTGGAATGTAAGCATCTTGTAATGTTTCAGACCACATCTGGAATATATTGCTTATTGGTGACAATTTTTCAGGACTTCGATTTTGCCTTCTTGATTCAGCATTATCAAACCGTATACAGCGTGATATTTGTGTAAACCTGTTTCTAGCCATAGACTTGTTGAAAATTGGGCGACCATCTTCTAGATTCCACAAGTTTGTAATAGCCTCATTATGAGCTTTGAATACGCCAGCAAGTATCAACAATCCAAAGAAACACATCAGTTCATCCTTATCAACACTCACCCATAACTCTCCATAAGTAATACCACCTTCTTTGTTAGTCCACTTCAGTATTTCTTCAACAATACTTGGTTTGATAAACAGCTCAAATGCAGATTGTACAGTGTCCACATTTCTGATGCTGTAACGTGTAGGACCAGGTGCAATACTCATTACATTGCGGCTTGGTTGCCGACCCAGTACATCCCTTTGTGGATTTGAGTACCATAAGGTTTCTTCATTCTTTGATCTGAAAATGTATGAAAATATATATTTAGGTAAGCAAATTATTTTGTATTTACTTACTTTGAAACATTATAATTTTTTTAAATTTAAAAACACTCGTAAAAAAGCATTGATTTTTTTATAAATGTATTTATTGTCTTACCAAAAATGTGTAAATGAAAACATTTATAAAAATTAACATTTAGACACACAGTTATTTATAATCTAAAACTTATTTCTCATATAAAATTATAGTTTGGTAAAAAACATTATACCTGCCAATAAATAAGCTTTACATTACATTACATTACTTACTTGAAATAATTTTGTTGCGAAGCTGTAGACATTGATGAATCATCAGAATTATATTCATCTTCATCAGAGCTTTGAACATTATTTTCAACAAAATCTATTTCTTCTTCATCATCAGAAGCTTCTTCATTATCTTCAAATTCCACATTATTTGAAAAATCAGAAACGCTAATCTCTTCATTTAGAATTTTTGATATTTCTTCTACTGACAACCTTTCATTCGCCATTTTGGCCAGAACATTCTTCAACTAACAGAATAGTTTCTTATAGCATTCCATTCAAGATTATGTAGATGCTGCTATCTTTAGGCAACTTCTGAACATAAAAAAATGATTATAACGTTACACAATAGATGGTAGCAGTTGTGTGTTTTTTAAACATTTTAAATGCGCAAAACTCTAAACACAAATGTTATAAATCTTGGGGTCAATATGACCCCAATGGTATTCAGTGGTATAAAATACATTTTTCGGTACTAATTTTAAAAACAAAAAATTAATAAATAATACATTATAAGGTAGATAGATAAATAAACAAAGTCAATTTATTTCAGAACTTTGGAAAATATATTACAGGTTTTAGAGGTCAACAAAGTTTCGCTGGGGTCTCTGGTGACCCCGTGGTATTAGGAGGGTTAATGATGATGGAAGGGGAGAGGATTCCAAGAAGATTGATGGATATGAAGATTGAAGAGAGAGAAGGAACAAATAACACCGAGTTTGCATGTGAGAGGAGGAGAGTGGAAGAATGGTGCAAGGACAGAGAAAGATGGAGGCATTTTACTGTAAGAACCCGGCCAGACTGGAAACAGTTAACGAGGATGATGAATCAACTGTTTCCAGCCTGTGGCCGAGTCAGTTTAGTAAAATGCCTCCATCCTTCCACCACTCTTCCATTCTTCTCCTCTCACTCACTTGCACACTTTATGCTATCTGCTCTTTTCATCTCATTCTTGCATTCTTTTTCCTACATACTTAATCTCCGCCATTTACTTTTTATTCTATCCTTATACGTATTCATTACATGACCATACCATCTCATTTTTGCTTCCTCTACTATTTCATCTACTTCTTGTAACCCCACTCTTTCTAGGATAACTTCAGTCCTTATCCTATTTTTCCTTGTTACAGCTAGCATGCTTCTTACAATTTTCATTCTCATGGCCTCCACTTTCCTGGTTTCTCCTACATTCACTGTCCGTGTTTCTGCTGCATATGTGACAATGGGTACAAAGTACAACACTTCCTCAGACTTAAAGGACACTTTATTAATCACGTTTAACTAAGTAATATATTAATTTGAACTAATTGAAGATTAAATTCTATAATAACCTGATTTGGTGTCCGAAAGGTCTAAGGCTTCTCTCTGGCAATGGACTGGACTGCAGAGGACAGGGAGATTGGGATTTGAATCACAGTTAGATGTACTGAGGTATTTTTTTGTTTTTCAAAATGGTTTTCTACTTTCCCTCCATGCAAATGCAGTTACACTACCTAGTGATTTAACCTTCCTCATCCCTTGCATACAAGTGTAATCAGTTAAAATGATTACAACCTGAATGGAAGTGAGAAGTGGTGACAAAAAACACCTTTTATAACATCCTTTAAAGTTGTGTAATGTGTAGAAATGGTGTAGTTGGGTGTGCTCAGTTAGGCACATACACAGGGTATCCATAAGCTTGTGAAACTGAAATGTTAGGGAATTTGTTTGGTCAGGGAATTTTTAAAAATTCACTAAAAATAATGTATTCACATTAGTAGTCGAAATGACATTTTTCTTTTGGTTTATACTCGGCTTAAATCTCTTTTAACAGTAATTGACTTCACCTCTGACAAGACATCTTGTGAATGTGAGGAATGTCAGGTCTCCACCGTGGTTCGGATTCCACGTTAAACTGTAGGTCCTTCATTTCATCTCACAATCACCCTACCATTACACATTAGCGTAAGTGCGTATAACCCGAACGGGTAGTAAGACGCGGTGCTAATAATAATAATAATAACAGTAATTGTTTAAGTTGTGCCAGACTGCTTATAACAAGATTGGGGTTTTAATCCTGGCCGGGTATACTGAGGATGTTTTACCACCCACTCCATGCAAATGTGGATACACTTCCTCTAAATCCAACCTTCTTCACTCCTAACATTAAAGTAATTAGTACATAGGCAAATAACCCGAACAGGTAGTAAGACGGGGTCCATAAAAAAGCCCACAAGCAGTATTTATAAAGATTATTGGGATATTAATTAGCAAATTGTTAAATTAAACACTAGGCTTATGTATTGTTCCATTAAATGAACAATTATTCAATAATTCTAGGGCTGAAACTATCATATCCTTTGGGATATTTGAGGGTTTGAAAAAATAATAATTGAGATTTAATTTTCTTCTTCAGATTATGAACTAAAACTTGTTTTAGAATTTTTATACTGTTGATTGGTGGTACTGTCTTAACATAATTATTTTATACACTAATTGTCTTGGGTGGTCCTGGGGTAAAGTGCTTGCCTCAGGAACTTTTGTTTTCATAGGTTGAAACCTCGCTGTGTTGAACAAATTTTTCTTGAGCAATAAAAACCGGTAGTACAATTTTCTTTGGAGCAAGTATAACATTAACAATCTGACCTTAGACCATTAAATTAACACTAAACTGAATGTTAGTTATAATGAATGCATTATCTAAAAAAATACTATTATTTCCTTTTGGGGTCACTTATTTTGGGTTCATAGGTAAAAAAAAATTCTTTAAATAGTGGATTCTGCCCAACTCTAATTAAGGTGGGAGTGTGGGGGACTTGAGAAAAGTCCACTATTTTTGGAGTTATAAAGCATAACCTTTTTTAATGGAATAAATCAAATATATCTCCAATATAAACAGTTTGTTTAATTTTCTTCATGTGGTGATATCAACTGTCGTTGAATGTTTGTCAAATGTCCTGGAATTAAATGACAACTTTTTCTCATAATTTAAAAAATGTCTTATATAATTGTGCTCTGCTCGTGACAGATATTCTACAACTATTGATATTACCACGTGAATAAAACTAAACTCTTATCTTTTTACTGTCCAGCAAGATTTTAATTTATTTTGACCAAAAAAAAAGTTTTACTATAAAAACCCTAAAACACTTACATTTGCTCACATTCTTACACCACCCCACCCCCCCCCCCCCCCCCCCCNCCCCACCTTAACTTCTTTTCAAAAATATTAAAACACTATACCACTATTTATACATATTTATCAACTCTTCTTAGTGCAATGGCTTCCAAAACTTTGCAGTAATCACCCCTGATTTTTGTCTTTTAAGTTCATCGCGACTCTTTGATAACCAAACCTTCATATCTTAATTTTTAAATTATTAGTATTATTTTCACCTAATTGTTTCCTACCCATCCACATATTACACTGTGGTTAGGAAAAATCACCCCCAATACCCGTCAGTTGAAATTTGAATCCTTACTTCATCGACAAACCAAACCAGTTTGTTGTTAAGCCTGTGTGTTTGATTTAATGATTATAAATTTGCTCGACCACGGATACTACTAAGATGTTTCTAAAAAGAACAATCACA
This sequence comes from Timema shepardi, assembly GCA_902151425.1. Lineage (NCBI taxonomy): Eukaryota > Metazoa > Arthropoda > Insecta > Phasmatodea > Timematidae > Timema > Timema shepardi. The sequence continues at coordinate 119,419 of CABFVX010000509.1, read as the reverse complement.
ATGGGTATTTTGGAATTTAGGCTAGTAGCACCACTCACCTAAACACGGGACTGCTACAGCAAACTAGGCCTATAGCAGCAAGCAACTCTTAGGGAGTTGAGTAGCCAAATGGAACCCAAACAGTAGCCCTTGAATCCTTAAGGATATTTGAGATTCAAATCCTTTAAAAAAAGTTATTTTCAATTTAAATTTGTTTTAAAGCTCTGATACTGCTTATTGGTTGTTAAGAACCAATTATAAATATAGGATGAACTTAACAACCAGGCCCCAGAGCAGTAATTTAACACCTAACTGAATATATGAATTATTATAATGAATGGATTAGGCTTATAATAAAGAATGTTAACATTTAGTTACTATTGTTATTTATATTTCATAACTATGCCAAGATCCGAATTCAATATTCAAAGATATATTGGAGATTTGGATTTGTAAAATAGTGTATCTGACCCAACTCTACTCAACAGTTTTTTTTAAATAATTTTACTGCTTATATTTCACTTAAAAAAGTAAACATAAGACCTATGATAACCTTAACAAGCATTGTGACCACACCCTAAAAATTGCCCGACCTTCAGTTTGAAAATCACTATGTTGGGGACATTCAATTTTAGTATTGGGAAGATACTAAATCAAATGTACATACACCCTGCCAAATTAAAACCATTCCTTTGGTGTTGTGCTTTTGGGTTTACTTTGTAACATAAAAAAATGGGCAGTGATACTTTTATGAACAAACATTATATTCAAACATCAATGCAATATCTAGCTCTTATAATAATAATACAGTGAATACATTTAAAACAAAAATACAAAATGTACCAAAATAAAGTCATGAAACTTGTATGAAAGAAAGAGAACACTTGTGCATTATAAAATTACTAAACAAACAAACAAAAACTACACACTTTTGGTGCTACTTGATATTAGAGACAGTTTGTAGATAATAGCAAATTTATTTGGATATTTTCACAGCCAAATATTAATCAACTTCTAAGCATGTTTTAATATAGCTATTCTTTGCTCACAATTAAAACAAGTACCAAGGAAGGATAGAGTAAGATGGAGGCATTTTACTAAAGTGACCAACCAGGCCACAGGCTGGAAACAGTTGATAATGATCATTGAAACTGATGAAAATGATGTAGGAAAAAGACCGCAAGGGAGGGCAAGAAAGAGATAGGAGGAGCGTATAACAGAAAATGTACAAGTTAGAGAATAAGAATGGTGGAAAAGTATAGGAAGTAGATTATCAATTTTAACACTTTTTGAGTAAGGTACTTTATATAATATGATGCACTTTTTTCTATACATTCAATTGGAAAGCTTGTTATTTTTCTTACCCAAATTTGACACTTTGAATAGGTAATTGAAATTATTTTGAAGGACACTTAACTACGTGCCCTTTTTCTTTTCCATGAAAACCAATCACTTTTATTTGTAAATTATCTTTTTAATACTAGCATTATTATGTACAAAAATAAAAATAGTGTAGACCTTGAGTCACAAAAATTAGATGTTACATAGTGAGGTCATAATCTTTTTAAGCATTTCACAACTGGTTACTTAGGTACACAATTGAACTGACCAGATGATCAAATCGCAAAGTGATTTCCTGCATTATTCATTAAATAAAATGACTAAATCGTATTACTGTCATTTTAATTCCTTTGGTTGCCTTATGGGAGTTTACATTTAATAAAATGTTCTAAGAAACCATCCAATTCAAGTTAAGGTGGAGGTATGGGGGAATTCAGGAGTTAGAATATGTATTTTTACATTAGAAACTCCCCCCAACCCCCACTCACCCAATAAATAACATAAGTACATTCACCACCTGGGTTTACTTAGATGACAGCTCAAAAAGAAGTTACTAGAAATAGTCCCTAATGTATCCCTACGTCAACAGCTAACATCTGCCACTATGGATAGCTATAATGAAAACATATGGTAATGTATGAATATTATAGCTAACCACAGTGATGTAGGCCAATATTATTTATATTTATTTGAGGTATGGTACAAAGAAAGCTTAATCGTTTTTTTTTTCCACTTGGCGACCGGCAAATTTACACCATGTGATCATGACGCAAAAAGTTCTTTACAATGGTGCAATGCAGTGGATGAAAATGTGTTATTCGGTTAAAATTTTGAAATACGATAAAATAATCTTAAAATAATTTATTATATATTTAAAAAATGACATTTAATTTTCTCTTTTCCAATACATATGATGCCTTTATTATAAGGTATTAATGTATGCACTATATTACACATTATCGATAATATTGCAAAACAAAGAATAAGTTTTAATTACTTTTAAAATATTGTTTCAGATTGGATAAATAGATTATTAAAAGTAATGAAATATTGTGAGAAAACTTAAATTTACTTTATTTTAAATGCAAAATTTAACATGTATTTAAAATACTCATCATTTATAACAAAACAGTGATCTATTACAAGTGTTGACGACTCAAAACCTAAACATATAATTTTTCAAGTCTCTTTCAGGTAAAAAAAACTATGGTGAACATACTGTAAACATGTTTAGTTTTATTTTCCACACATTATAATCGCAGCTGTTCTTTAATATTTTCCATGAGTATCCTGGAAATTAAACAAAGTCTTTTTTTAAATGAAGATAAAAAGTCCTTTTCACATTCCGCAATGTTTATGACAAATATTCAAGAAATGTTGAGATTAATATATATAGAAAATTAAACTAAACATATCTACTCAAGTGTTAATTGATTTATTTTGTCAAAGAAACCTATTATAAAAACAAACTTCTGTTCCCTTCCAAACCACTTTAAATTACTTGTTTAACTCACTTATCCTCCAAAATGTGACAAACCGAATGGGAGTGAGTAATTTCACTTTGACAGTTTACATAATACATTCTTGAAACAAAAATTAAAAGTGTTTCATTATTGAATTTTAGGTTTATATTTATTCAAACTAGAAAGAAAACTCATTTGAAGATATTGAAGATATCCCAAGATATTTATTCAAAAAAATATCCTGGCCAGAAATATGATAACACAAGCAACTGTATTACCTTCTGAAGAATTAAAAGGACCCATCTCAATATTTCCTTACAAATTTAGATAGATACCAAATGTATGTAAGTAGTCCAAAATTCTGAATAGTCCAAACACAAGTTTCGGAAAATAAAAAAATATGTCAAATGAAATAAATTTTATTTGTTAAAAAGCTCAAAATTAAAAGAGAGTTGTAAGAAATATTTAAATATCTGATAATAAATGCTTAATATTTACATGTTATAGTCAACACATTGTGTAATCCTGTGACTAAAATAATTTCATTATATATAATAGGTTATAAGTAAGTTTTATAAATTAACATTTGATTACTCATTGAACTGTAATTTAAAATTTGTGAAAATACATTATCCCTTTATTCTTCAGTTAAATCCAAACAAGCTTTGGTTCCAATTAGTTGGGATTAGCAAAGAGTGTGTGTGTGTGTGTGTGTGTGTGTGTGTGCGCGCGCGCGCGCGTGTGTGTGCATGAATGTGTATGTACATCTGTATGTATATATACTCTACATTCCAAAAGGCTAATGATAACGTTCAAAAACTCTTTAAAATTATGTATTGGTTTATTTTTTTGGTTGAACATTACACAATGAGGTTATGTTGAGGATCACATACTTATTAATTAATACATGAGTATCACTAATTGAAATAATAATACCAGATATAAAATCTGCAAATAAATAATTCGTTGAAGGTTGACCTTCCAAGCTATACTTTGGATTTTTATAAGTAATTAAATTAGTTTAAAAATGACACCTGGACATGGTAACCAAACCTCGGAACATATGACCTAGCTATATGAATTATATTGTACAAAGGGTCATTCTTCACACATAGATTAAGGCTGAGTTTGTGATGGACGTGCAGAAATCATCGGCTACTTTTATGAGCTATCAGATATACCACAGCCATTTGCGACTTGGGAGGGCTATTATGCTGCCAAGTATACAAAACAAGATTGTAATTAAAGACAATTTCAATGAATATCAATACACAGGCTGCAAATCATTGTAACTACAGAAATGTCCATATTAAGGAGAAATGAAATGAAATGTGGTCTCCCTAATGCAAACATTCCCATAGTTACCAATTATTTGCAATCTGTGTGTTAGTATAGTGGAACCTCGTTTATCTGGATGTCACCCAGATTATCAAAATTCCAGATAATCCGGAAATTATATAAAAATGTATTCAAACAATATATATATATATATATTTTGCATTCGTGTTATATATATAAAAAACTAAAACACACCATATATTTTTACATTAGCAAATTATAAAATACTTGAAACACGTTTACAAAAACAAAAGCTCAATTCAGAAATCCAGATCAGTGGGAGCTGGATAAATGATGGTCCACTGTATTCATTCCATCAGCAAATTGTATTCTTTATCATTATTTGTATTTTGCCTAAATAAATGGTTTAGCGTAGAGTTTTATAAGGCACCCTATTTCTCCCATGGTGATGCAGCAACTAGAGTCTCTTGTTTTGTTTATTCTACCTGAGAAGTGTTCTTTAACATGGCTAAATAGCTCAGTTTATCACACTGATTGGTTTTTAGGTAGAAGCTATGATTTTTAGACTTGTCCAAGTGCCTAGCTTGCCAGCACTGTTGAGTGTCTCCAGTGTGCATGGTTGAGTTGACGAGAATGAGTTCTAGTCTCTTCTTTGAGGCCATTTTGTCAGAAATGTCCTTCCATTTTTCTCTCCTCCACTGTAAAGTAGCAACTTTTCTGATTGGTAATTTGTTACAAGCTCTTCCACCGAGGCGAAACTCTGGAATATTTCAAACAATCGGAAACACAATAAATATGTATAAAAGAAATAATTACTAATAGTAGACAGGGCTCGTTAATTAATTATTGCTCTTCAGAGGGGCAATGCACTGCACTTAAGTGATTTCAAATTTATAAAAATAAGTGCCTGGATTATCATAATTAGAGGTAAGTGGTGTAAAATCTGCATGAGTGGTGGATTTTATCCAACACGCTCATTGCGTGCACAGATTCATTTTCTAATTGTGTCTATAAAAAAAACTCCATGGTGTAAGTCCACAATCGAGCTATTCCGACCGAGCAGCTGCCGCCATTGGCGGTGATTGTGCTAAAATTCGCTAATAGAGGGTGTCATGTGGTCAGCAAAATGAACCCTCAGGCCGTTAATCTCAGTTTTCCAGACCAGAATCACTGTTAATTTATTCAAGTAGCTTCTTATTTGTTCTTACAAGACTTGAGTTTAACTCCATTTCAGACCCACTGCTTCAGAGAAAAATTCTGGAAGAACCGAGGATTGAACCCAGACCCTCTGGATCTTTAGCCAGAAACTCTGACCACTAGACCACAGTGGCAGTCTCTAATTGTGTATGTACAGTTTATTACTGTTAAAAGGGCTTTTACACACTTTAAAAAAGTCAGGAAAATTTAAATCATTGGAATTTCAAGACAAAATTTTTAATACGAAGTAGAAAACAACCCAATGTAACCTTTAGTCGAAAACAACATATTTGTCTTTATTAATTCCATAGTAAAATCTATGTATTTTTTATCAATAGCTTTGCATATTTAATTCTAAAAGAAATATATATATATATATGATGTGACCTGTAAAACCTTGAGAAATCTATTGGAATTTCACTACAATGTTTGCACAACCTAGATCCTAGGGATATCATCACTCATACAGACATACGTCTAAAATTGTATACATGCACAATGAATTGATTAAATTTTGTACCTGTTCATTTGCTTTGTCATATCCAAGAGCATATTTCCCATCCGGCCGCTGTCTCACACTGATGTTGTATAGTCTGTTGTTGTACCAGAGGCTCAGGGTCAAGGGGTTTTGGGTCTGGGAAGGGCGGATAATGAACATCCCATCTTCGGCTGCAAACAACTTTTCAATAAGTTGACTATTTTTCATCCCGTGGAAAAATTAGTCACATAGGCAGTTTAACTGCTATGTGCTTCTTAAATGCTTTATAGGGTATACTTTGTACCCATAGTCACACATGGAGCAGAAACATGGACAGTGACTGTACGATAGACTAGGAAAATGGAGGCCATATGAATGAAGTTATTCGGGAAAGAGTGGTTGTACAGGGGTTACATGAGAGAGAAGAGGAAGCAAGGTTGAGACAGTATGGTCATGTATTAAGGATGGAAGAGGAACTAATACCAAAGAGAATGATGGAGAATATATGGAAAAGACCACAAGGGAGACCAAGAAAAAGATCAGGAGAGCAGATAACAAAATTTGCAAGTGAAAGGAGTATGAAGGATAGTGGAAGATCAAGGCATTTTACTGAACAAACACTACCACAAACTAACAATAGTTAATGATGATGAATGATAGTCTGACTGAGGAGACAAAGGATCAATTCCAATCAGTTGAAATAAAGTAAGCAAAGGCTATGCAATAGTTTACCTTGCTTTTTCTCGTTTAGTTCCTAATTATCATCTTTTTACTTTCTTTCTCAGATCAATCTCTTTTTTTTTCTATCAAGACTTAACTCAACTAACTAAAAGTTGTCCTTTATGTTATGTATTCCTTTTACATGTACCTATCTAAGTGTCCTAGCAATTTCTCCTGTTTGTGTATTTTAGTTTCCTCTTTTAAGAAGTTTTGTTACACGTTTCACACTCTCTCTTGATGCATTCCGATAGAATGAAACCCGGGTCAGGGATTAGGTGGAAACTATCGAGTTTCATGTTTCTGTCCGCCTTTCTTGTACTCATATAACAAAATAAGCTAAAAAAAACAGTTTTCCTTAAAGAGAGCCCTAATTTTAATTACTAATCTTAAACCTTAAAACAATGAATGATTGCCAAAATAGCATGATATGTTAAAACTTACTGTTACAAAGAAGTTCTTCAGCTCTCTTCCGATTCACATTGTGGTACCAAGGCATCTGTGTAACATTAAGGTTACTCACTTTGGAACCTCTATGAGAACCTGTTGGAAACATTTATCAAATTGTTGTTGTAAAAAGTTTAAATCTATCCAACCAGGATCTGAAAATCCTTACTAGTTCATCAGTATGGGATGGAGGACTGCTATTGGTTTTTTTTACTAAATATTAAAAACATAAATTTAATCATTAAAAATTATTGAATATGTTGACTGGATCGTAATTGTTTTACTATGCCAACAGTCCTGATAGTAATTGAAATTAGGCAGATTATTATTAGGTCAAAGTCTGATAATTAGCAAAGTGCTCTTTCCAACAATTTAGGAATTGGAAAACCATATAATTGTATTCTCAATATTACTGTAGCAGCACTTATTTTCGAGGTTCCCAACAACTTTGCATAGTGTGGAAAGCTTATGACTTGTAAAGTTTGTTAGTGTGTTGTATGATTTAGTTTTACTTTTTTATCATAGGATGAGTAAATATAAACCAGAGTGGAATGAATAGTATAATCTTGAAAGCCTTTTAATCAACATGAGTACACTAATTTCTTTGTTGATTCAAGTTTACTGCATCCCAAATTATTTAGGCACTGCTATTTTTGTTTAATCACGACATCTTAATACCTGTTCTGGTTGCACTCATGTATGATAATTAATTATTCTAATTGGGGTAGGAATGAGGAAGGGAGTATTTTAGATGTAATCTACCAACATTTGTTTGTAAGTAGAGTGGGAAACCATTTGGGAGGTGGGGAGCCTCAGTATACTTGACCGAGATTCAAATCTCAATCTTTCCATCATCAGCAACCCAGTCTAACATAAGAGTGACATCTTAGTCCATTCGGCCACAGAAGTGGGCCATAATAATAATAATTGTAAATAAATCATACATTAATTTGTAACTAGGTGACAATTTGCAAGTTAGCTGCAAGCTTTTGGGATTATACATAGTTATTTGGATACATTTTTGCAAATCTTGAAAGGGGAGGGTCCCAAAACTTTGTATAATATGTGGATTGACTTATATTTTTTAAATTATTTTTAAATAATCTTTTTATCATTTCTGAAAGGGATGTGGTTGTAATGAGGTGGAATGGATAGAGCTAGCTCAAGATAAAGAAAGGCGACATACTTATGTTAAATGCGTCGACGAACTTCAAGTTCTTAATGCCATAGAGTAAGTCGACATGAAATAATGTGGAACAAACAACATTGCTATTCATTCATTTGTTGTAGCTTGAAAGAATACTTTCACAAAAGATATTTAAAAGAACTAATTGAGAATACTCACCAGAACCCTTTTCCAAGTTGTACAACACAGATTTGTTTGGCTCAGGTGTTGGTGGTAGAGGTCTCTGTGAGTTCTGATGTGTGAAAGGTCGCTGATCCACAGTCGGGGATAATTTGTGGTCCGAGGATGGAAAGTTAGCTTTCTTCACTTCAAGAGTTGGTGTCTTCTCTGAAAATTGCATTAGGAATGTTTTACGTCTTGATTGTTTGAGTGACATAAACAAGATTATTTTCTACCTATTTAAGAAAATTTGTAATAAGAGTGGCACGAATTACTTTAGTGCTAAGTCGGTGTTTTTAAAACTATGGGGCTCATACCTTTTAAGGGTACATTAAGTATGGCCAAATTTTATTAATTAATATTTTTTATAATAGTTTGATAAATAAATTAAAGCATATTTTGACAGGATGTCATACACATTTATAAAGGCTTTGTTTAACTTACCACTAAAGCTTATTAAAAACTCGAAATAACCTTTTATGCTTTACAAAATAGAAGGTTTGTGTTTATTTTATTTTAATGGGAAATGGAAGGAGGCAGTTGGATTAACCATGGTCCTATAAGAGGCACACAACTAGCAAAATAAAGTCAGAATATCCCAAACTGGGTGTATTGAATAGTTAAAGGGTCTATAAGATTCCAAAATATTTTATTTTGTTTATAAATGTTACTAAATAATTCACCCAACTACAAGTTATGCACTGTAAATAATTGTTTTTGTTCATTATTTTGTTAGAATAATTTGTGATAATATGGTTTTATTACACTTTATAAACAGGACAAACACATTTTTAGATAATACTTGTATCTGGCTCATTTTATTCAATCATTTTTGAGTTAGAAAGCTTATTTTGAAGATGTATATAATATGTTTAAAAATATTTTTTGTAATATCAAATTTTAAAGTGAAAAAATAAGCTAGCAGATTAAGTAACTTCGCATTACTTACTATGCAAAAAAACTTAACAAAGCATCAATGCGAATGTACATTTAAACATTTAAAACAGAACTATTTTGTCCAAACTTTTGCTCTTTAAATTTTATAAGTACTTTTAAATGTGATAAAAAAATAATTGTGGCTTGATATTTTAAATGAGAAACTTACTCCAAGTGAAGTATTTCAACATGGGATGTCACAGTAACAGACTGTACTCAGTTGAATAAACTCTCCTTCAAATTGAAATAATGATTGGGTCTTTCTTTTCCTCTCTCATTGGTTGATATATGTATTTAAAAAAACACACCATAATCTCAAAACACTGGATTGAACTAATTGTTATTAATGTGATGAGGAAATCTTGTTAGCGTGAGCCTTAAAGGAGGATATGTGAAAGAGAAAAAGAGAAATGCAACTACAAGTGTGTGGGTCGAAGGAAAGGAAAGGGGGGTGAGACACAAACCAGCAAAAAACATGACGACGGAACATCTGTCATCTCTTCAAGCGCTTAGTAAATTAAGATTTTAATTTCAATCAAGATGTTTGTTAGCTTGTTTTAGTATCAGAAAACTAGGTGCTGGTGTCTTAAATTAATTAGTTCTAGGACAAACATTAACAACTTTAATTTACCATTTAATGAGATTGAAAAAACCTGATCTTTTATTAATAGGTTTTTGACCTTCTTGATATTCTACCTAAACACGTTTAGTTAGATCAGTAGGCAGAGGTGCTACCGACTGAACCAAGGTACAGTAGCTCCATGGCTTCTTTGGTGCTGACTGACAGCTCACATATGACACTCAACATTTAGGTATATACCTAAATTTTGACTGTCGGAAATTACAGCTGCTAAACAAATGTTTTTGTAGATCATATGGTTCGGTGTAGGGATACATAATTTGGTTTGGTAACGTTTTAAAGCTGTCAGTCAGCACCAAAGAAGCCATGGGGCTACTGTATAAATCTTAATGAGAAATTTTCTTAAATTGATGATCAGGAAAACTATTTTTCTTTACACAAATTTTTTTGTGCTTTAATCTTGCAAACTGTATTTACTTAAGAAAATAATATTACATTTCATGATATAGAATTATGCTTCACAACATAGTTTATGGGAAGAGTTTTAAACCTATATTTTAACTATTTTTTTGAAAAAATATTTCTATGGTTTAAAAGAAATTAAATCTAAAATGGTGATAAAAAACAAACAAAAAATACTGTGCTACCATTTGATTAAAAAATAACCCGGATATATTTTTCTTTGTATATTACGTCTAGCCTGTAATATACACATTTAATTACAATAATGGATAATGATTAGAACTGAGTAATTTAGAACAAATGTACCTGCATTTGTGTGGAGGGAGACTGAGGAAACATTTAGGGCAAACTACTCTTAGTTCACTTAGACGAGTTTCAAACCTTAATGTACTTATCAACAGAAAACCAGAGTCCTCATCACTAGACCTGATGAGCATAACATTTAGTCTGCATGGCCACTGGTACATGTAGCAACATAATTATCCAAAGTGTTACAAATATTTAAAAAAAATTCTATCAACATATGTTAGTGACAACTATAATAGGATTCAGGTCAAAAGAAACTTTTAGAAAATAAAAAACTTTGCTTAGCATATGAATACATAAAAATAAACCGATCTAGTGGTCAGCACCCCTGGTTACTGATTAAAAGGTCTTGGGTTCAATTCCTGGTGGTACCATAGGAATTTTTCCTGAAAGGGGATTTGTTTGTTTGGTCACCATGGCCTGGCTAATTAGGCTTAAGTTAGGTTTAAGATTTTCTACTGGCTCCACACTTCCATAATCACATCATCTTCATTGCGTTCTAACGTGTAGACAACCTCCAAAGTATAGTCTGGGCAATGTTATGTTCCCTCAGAACTGAAAGTTTACACATGCAGCAACCGAACAAGATACAGCATTTCCATGGTAAAATATGCCATATGCTTTAAACATTTTTTTTTATCTATAGTCACTTTTTAAGCTGTCAAGTCTTCCATTGTTAGTTCGACTATAACTACCATTGACGCATTTCTGACCATTACACAGTCCAGTTTTAATAGGAAAAACCTTTTAGAAAATAAAACACATTTGTGTATGGCCAATAATTTTAACATTTTACTCTATTATTATACCATGATTTTGGTTGGAAGAACAGTGGAAAAAATTCAAACATATTTCTTTGCTGCCAACATTGATACATTTTACTTTATTATTTGTGTTATTTTATAGTTATTGATAATATCTAACAAAAGTGATAGATACAGATCACATGACCAGACATATGAATATGTTAAAGAAGATCTAGTAACTTCTCTTTCACCCACTTCGGTGGCTGCATGATCAAGAGACTAGACTGCCTTTGATTGGGCGATTTGGTTCGATCACGGTCAGGTGTACTGAGAGTGGTTTTTCCTAAATGGTTTCCCACTCTCTCTCTATGCAAATGCGAGTACACTTAGACTAAGCTCAACCTTACTCATCCATAAACCATTAGCTTAATTAATACAGAAACATATCACCCGAATGGGCGACCAAGACATGGTGCTAAAAAAACCTTTTCTGTCAGATAAAAGACCCTGTCTATTAAAATTGACCTATAGTAACATTTGTTCTCCCACTTACTTGTAAATGTCCTGGACGTAGACGAGAACATAGGCACATAATAACTTGCATCTGATAGACTTTTTTCTTTACGATTAGCAAAATTAAAAGTTGTCGCCCTTTTGACTATATTAACAGGCGACTTTAAAGATGGCGGCATTGTGTGGGACATTGAAGGCACAAACCTTTCCATGATTTATTTTTCTCGGTAAGTGTCGAAAATTATCTTACTTCATAACAGTCACAAAATAAAGTTTCGATATAATAGTTGAATATCAATACTAGTGAAGTTCAACTCACTTTCATAGTTCACTATTTGCAAGATAATTTTATTTTAAATACACACACTTGATTTTTATATAAATAATTTTTAATTTGTACAGATTCTTATCATAACTTGACTTGTTTTTTTTAACTATTTAGGTTATCCTTATCTTAACTGAGCTTGTTTTTTTAACTGTTTAGGTTGACCACTCCCTTGTGTTTCATTTCAAGTCTGCTGCTGCACTGACAGTTTGTCTAGGTTTCTTGTTCTCTACCACTTAACACAGCTGGAGGGCAGCAGGATTAAAAAAAAACTACTTAAAATGTTGACACCCTTTCATCGGTGCCCTCCACCACCTCTCGTCTTTGTTTGTCGGTTTTTAAAAATAAACCAGTTTAAAGAGCCAGCTAGTTCTGTCAGGAGATTTAAACAATGTGGGAGGTCACTCAAAAGGGTTTTATTTTTGGTACAGCCATCCTTTTCTTGTGGTAAAGAGATGACTAGTCAAGAAAGAGTTCTATGTGGGGGCAATTCAGAATCCTCAAAATAGATACTTTTACTTTCTAAGAAGAAATTTCAGAGGATGTTTGGTTAAGATGTTTTCACAAGTTTCATTACCATATAATTACTGGAAGTGAAAAGTGTGGGGGTATAATTATTATAGGCCTCTCATGTAGTTAATAACCTTTACTATATGACTAAAGTTTGCATTTCAAAGCAAGCCACTTATTTAAAAACTGGAAACTCATGTTTCCACAACGCAGAAATAAAAATATTAAAAATGTATTTACATTCTTACCTGTGCTGTCTCTCTCTCTCTCTCTCACACACACACACACACACACACACACACACAAGTATAAACATGATCAAATTTTATTTAAGACAACTAGGTAGTTTTTTTAAAAAAAGTCAAAAGATGACCAAAATATAGAATTTAACCCTTGGGTCACATCAACCAAATAAATAACCTCATTGTTTTCAAATTGCTCAAGAAAGCTATCTAAAATTTTAATTTACCTTCAAATTGGAACTGATCGTCAGGTGGTAGAACATCGTCATACCTTGACAGTAACCGTCTGATTGGGTAAATAATCCTCCTCTTCATCCCGACGGCAATGTCTGCCATCTCGGTGCAGAGTCTTGTCGCCAAGTTGTGCAGTAATGGCCCCGCAAGGCGCACGTAGAAACACACACTCATTCTCCCACATTCAATTAGACTTGTTAACATCCGGGAGCTCCCTTTCATTTATAAACATACTTTGAAGCATTGTTTTTGGAAGCCAGAACAAAATCTTTGGTTTATGAATCTTGTGTGTGTTTAGCTTTGTGGTAATTCCAACAAACTTGAATAGATTGTTTTTATGTAGTAATAAAAATTGAGTTAAAATGAACTGTCGGTGTTTCTTTTTTTAACCGTTCTATAATAACAATAAAAAACAAAGGAATTGCAAACTAGGTGTTTTAAAAAATACGCACCCATTAAATATATTATGGAAACGTATTACGCTCAATATTTTATTTTCTTATTTGTATGGGAACATCCTTAACAATGAACTTCAAATTGTTCCTTAAGACACTGTAGCACTAACAATTAGTTGGATCTTTAATTGGCAATTGTGGCAGGTTCACCCGTGCCACTTGAAGATTATTGAATTAAGTTGTTGGGTCGAAAGAACGAAACCACGTTTCTGGTTAGATCACACTTCTAAACAAAAACCTGTGTATGTACAGTTATTTCACACATTTAATTAAGGCACAAACCAAGTTGAAGTTAGATGGTCGATCAATTATCTTGTTTTAATCTTCCATTTGTGTCTGCGGTGTTGTTTATTCATGACGTTATTGATTCAAATTCGAAAAAAATCCTTTGGTTGATATATTAAATCTTCCTATAATCTATGTAGAGTTTGTTAGGTGTCAATTTTTCTTTCATTGGAAATCTGTTTATTTACAAATTTAAAAATGTTAATACCTCTACTGGTACAGTCGTTTTTAAATAAGGTAAAATATTCACTGTTTGATTAAATGATTCATAAATGAGACTTAATAACCTTCATTTAAAAAAGTATGTCCTCAATAGAGTAAAGGTGATAATTGAAGTTCTTCATTTTATAATATAATTTACAATGCTTTGTAATATCTAAAATTATTTTTTAAGAAACACTAGTATTAAGACTACATTTAATGAAAAACTACAAACATGAATGTCAAATTATTTGATTGTGGAGCTCTATCATCAAGCTCGCCCCAATGTTAATCACTAACATAATCTGATTGCGCTCTAGGCAAGTCGGAAGATGCATCTTTAGACCCTTCAAGCCCCCACCCTTCCTTCCCCTTCTGCATATCCTGCCCTCCAGTTGTTAAAACTTGGGATGAATTCCCATCATACAACATCTCCATGGGTTGAACCAGAAACAAAAAATAATAATCTTTAACTCCTATACTTTCTTTCAACAGGACTATAAAAGGGAAGAGACATGAAAAAATATTCAAAATATTAAGTTATTCAGTGCAACAACACATTTTGTGCCATATTTGTAGTTATCTTATTAACATTCTGTTTGAAAGAAATGCTCGTTTTAGCAATTTTTTAATAAATTTATTTTTCTGCTGAAGCAGGGGAGATCAAGGTTTGAATCCTGTCCGGGTATACTGAGGTTGCTTTTTCCTAAATGGTTTCCCACTTTGCTTCCACCTAATGTGGATGGATCACATCTAAAATGCTTCCTTCCTCATTCCTGCCTTAGTAGAGTAATTATCATACAATTGTATAACCTGAACAGGTGGTAAACCTTGGTGATTTAAACAAAACACCAAATTGGTTTCATCACTTAGCTCAGTTTATATCGTTTAAAACAATCATGATCACGTTTTGTAAACTTGTAATTTTCTTAGTACGAATAAGTTCTTAAAACTCTTACATTCATTTGTACTAAATTGTAAGTTACAATCTATAACTTTAAAAGTCTGATGCCTTAGCTCGGTTGATAGAGATTTAACCAATTTATCAAAAGTCTCAGGTTTGATTCCCATTGAAGGTCAAAAATTGATCATGGTAAAATTTTACAATGTAGTAAATCAATGGTTTAGGGTCATTGATGTGTTTGTACTAAATTTGAGTTGTTAAGCCTATATCCTTATGCTTAAAAAAGTTTTTTTAAAAAAAAAAAGCTCTTTAAGGTATTTGCTATTGGAATAAAAGATACACAAGGTAAAACCTGTTTTCAACAAAATAATCACAAAAATTTTCAAATAATAATTGTTTGACTAAAAGAGATTTGTGTAGTTTTTATTACAAATGGAGTGTAAGAAGTGGGTCCTAAAAAAAATAGAAGCTATAAAAGTTCAACAAGTAGCATCACATTCAGAAAAGTATGTAGCCAGATGTTCATTATAAAATAGTGGCAGCAGAGAGGAATGGATGATCAAAAGACAATATGTTAAAAGTGACTTTTAAATGGAGATAGAATAAATCATGTATTTTTAACTGAAACGTCTAATGAATGTATGTTTTTTTTAATAATTAAAATATAATATTTTGTGGCTATTGTACACTTGTGCCATTTTTGTATTGAAGTGACACAAATGTTATTTTTAAGTCTCACACATGTTGTATTGTTTTTGAGGGGCTCTCAAAAAGACTGAAGAGAGATTCATAATGTCCCCGCTAAAAAAAAAAGTGTGAAATATTACTTCTGTCAGAGAGAGTAAATGGTGGCTCGGGAACCTTCTTTTCAGGGAGGCTACATAGGTACGAGAAAATGTGCTCTAATTGTCACCTTTTATAATTAACCGGTTTATTTATCTCTTAACACTATATAACTCGGAATGAACCTAAATAACCAACAAATCAGCTTACCATATATTTTCTTCAACTTTTATTTTAGGGAAAATTTGTTAGTTATATAATGCTTTTGAATGTTAGTCCAAACCAAAGTTATTGGTACATTAAAATCATACCTAGTATAGTAAGGACAAATTAAGGGGTCATTTCAGCACAATTGTGCTATTTTTATTATTATATTTTTTCTAGCACAATCTTATGTTGACTTTAAGAACTAAGATTAGCATGCTCAACTGGGACGGCTGTATTAAAATATACTCGAGATTCCAAAAATTTGGACAAATTCCCTGACTTTTTCCTGTTTTCTAGGTTTTCCATGCCGTTGAACACACTGTATAAAAACCTGTTCAGTTTAAATGCTTGCACACTTTAATATACTGATGATTTTATGGATTAGGAAGGTCATATTTATAGGAAGTGTACCCGCATTTGTATGGGGGGACAGGGAAAAACCTATTCTGAAAACCCCAGCCTCAATACACCCAACCGAGATTCGAAACTTGATCTCCCCGCCATCGGCAGTCTAGTCAACTGCAAGGGTAGCATGTTAGACCATGCGGCCACCGAAGTGGGTTATTTATTTATTTAAATAATTTACTTAAAATAAAATAAAGAAAAGCAACTACACTTACATGTTTGGAATAGTGATCCTTATAGGTCTCTCATGTCCATTTCCTGTGTTTGTCCTTTATGTTAGTTGTTCCTTATACATGGTCTTATCTAAATGTCCTATCATTCTTTACCAATTTCATTTTTCACCCTTTTGTTTTATTTTAGTTTCCTCTTTTAGGAAGTTGCATTGCACGTTTCACAGTCCTCCCTGATGAGTTTCGATAGAATGAAATCAAGGTTGGGAGATTGGGCAATAACAATCGATCTTTTCAAGAGGCAGCCATTACCTCTTTGTCCAATGGCAACAATGAAAAGTGTGAACTGTGTTCTCCTTTTCAATGTAAAAACCATTTATTGTATTTGTTCCATTTTGTATATTTTTTTAACCCAGCTTTCTTGTACTTTCTTCCAAATATATATTACAAACTACCTCAAAACAATGAAAAGGAGTTTTTTGAAGAAATATATTATAGATCTATTAAAAAACAAAAATGTTCAATAGAAAGGGCATAGATAAATCTAAGTTTGTAAGGAGATAATTAATCTTTTTAAAAAAATTGAGTTGTGAGAACTCTACACAATATTATTAAACAGTAATTTGTTAAACTAAATAATTCATTAATTGCAAGATTTTAAATTAATATTTGATGAAATTAAATGTGAAAATGTTGCTAAAATATTCTTTTAGTTTAACATGTATTTATTTTTTTAACAATAAATTTACTTTCTGTTACATATCATGGAGTACCAATACATAATTTTTTGATAGGCCCAGAAACATAGTGTTTCGACAAATCAATCTACTATATGGATTTTGGCATAAAATTTTATCTGGGTTTATTATTATTATTACTCTTAATATTTGTTACATCTTGTGAATGTGTGGAATGACCAGGCCTCCACCATGGTTCGGATTCCATGTTAAACTGTAGGTCCTCCATTTCATCTCAAAATCACCCTACCATTACAAATTAGCGTAAGTGCGTATAACCTGAACGGGTAGTAATAATAATAATAATATTTGTCAACACATGACATTAACTTAAATCTAAGACACACAACATCCAGCCTACTAGATATCAATTCATCACCATGATAGAGGAAACACACATTTCACCAATGATACATTTTTTGGCTGTGCCTGGAATAAAACCTGGGACCCTTTAACTTCGTAGTCAGACATCCTAGCGACTGAGCTAAGGTGTTGGACGATAGATTTATATTGGTAGCGCTCACCTTTGTCTGACGTGTAAGTGGCAGGCCTGTTCCTTACTTTCCTCAGGAGTTCCCCGAAAAGACCAGTTACAACTCCATCCCCAGAGTTTCCAGGACTTGACGAGGAGCTGCTTTGGTCTTCCTGTGAAACAATCTTTTGAATATGACATTTATATGCGGCTATTATCTTAATTAACAACTAAAATAGCTTGGATTTTAATTTTTAATTCATCAATCTTTTGATTTTTTCTTCTGAAGTGTGTCTTACTACTTGTTCAGACTATCAGCATATTTACACTAAAGCATTAGGAACAAAGAAGGTAGAATCTATAGGAAGTGTAACCACATCTGTGTGGATTAAGAGCTGGAAACCATTTACGAAATCACAGCCACAATACATCCAACTGGTATTCAAACCATGATCTTCCCGTCATCGGCAGTCCAATCTATTGAAAGAGTGACACCTTAGGTTATATAAGCATTTATATGGGTTTTAAACTTATTCAACCCAAGGAATATAAATCAAGAGGGCAATTATTTTTTTAATTGACTATCTGAACTGTCAAAATTTCCCTGAATTAAGGATCGTGGCAAACACAAAAATGCCCAACCCTATCTACTTCCTTATTTATTATATAAATAAGGTGTATGTTTCCATTCTAAGTATATTTTACACTTTCATAACTCCTAAATGCTCTCTTTATTAATTGAAAACTTTAGTAATAATTGGTTCAATTTAAAATATGTATTAGTCACATATTGTTTTTGCAGCAAAAAGGAATGTCATCAAAATAAAACAAAACTTGTTTTCATCTTTTTCACTAAAAATTTGTAAAAGGAGCATTGTAAATGAAAAATCATAAAATATTGTTAGTTCTACACTTAGGTCTAATATGAACTAATAAATAATGTTGACATATTATCAAGTTTTTGAACTAGCTATGGTTAAAAAACATTTTTGTAAATAACCTCAGTGATAGATGCTTGATTTTTTTTTCTCAATAAAATTAAAAGGGGTAGTTTTCTTTGACTTGCTGAAGATGCATGGATAACTATACACTAATACTTACCAATTTTTTCCTGGGTGGGGAAGGAGGCCTTATTGAAGGCACCTCTATGTTTGGTTTAGGTTTCATTGGCAGAGGTGGGGGAATATCATTGTCTTTCTGTTTGTGAACTGGCTGCAAGTAATAATCTGCGATGTTTGGGACTGGTACCCCAAAGTGAATCTAGTCAAGGAAACATAATATTAGCAATAAATTCAAATTAATAAAATATACAAGTTTTAACTTGAGCATGATTGAGAATGAAAAGAATATGTTAGAGACTATGGTAGTATTAGTGGCACAGTCATTCGAGGAGGATGGAAGGGGAGAATATACCTAATAAGATACTAGATATTGAAGTGGGGGGGGGG
>CABFVX010000509.1:69908-100057 GCA_902151425.1 Timema shepardi | reverse complement strand
GGGGGGGCAGGAGGATAAGAGGAAGACCAAGGGACAGGTTGCTGAAGCTAGTGCAGAGAAATGTGGAGGAGAGAAGCGAATACCGGCTCATGGCAGTGGAGAAAGGTGATGGGGAGAAAGGATATGTTGGAGAATCTTATGTTCCAAGCAGAACCAGACAGTGGCTGGAAACTACAATAGGTGTGTGCGAAGTTTCAAAACTTTGACTTGGTTTCGAAACAAACATCAGCTTCAACTTTGCTTCGAAACAAATTCCGGCTTTAAATCTTCGCCAGTAAAAATATTCAAAGCTAAAATACCCCAATTCTGTATATTACCAATTAATATTTATATTGAAAAAATATAAGTAATTGAATTGCATGTTGTGATAATAACTTGTCGGATTAACACAAAGTACTACAAACAATTGTACAATGATCATTTTCCGAGCAATTTAGTGTATAAAGTAATATAAATAACCACAATATAACATTTCTTAAGCATAAAACAACTAAAGGAAAATATTCGAACTTGGATATGGCTTTGAGAATATTTCATATATTCGATTTGAGTTCACCTCAAATTGAAAAAGTGGTCTTCGCACACCCCTAGTGGAAACTGTTCATGATGCTGATTGATGATAAACGTGAGCATATATATTCTTTAAATTTAGTTGAAAATAGTTCCT
Organism: Timema shepardi; assembly: GCA_902151425.1. Taxonomy (NCBI): domain Eukaryota; kingdom Metazoa; phylum Arthropoda; class Insecta; order Phasmatodea; family Timematidae; genus Timema; species Timema shepardi. Next base: position 99,390 of record CABFVX010000509.1, on the reverse strand, counting down.
ACGTACAAAAATCAAACTATGGAATCATGGCTTAGCACAATCAAGCTCTACCATTTAACTCCTCAAGATTATTCTTTACTTATTAGATTAAGATTTGTGAAAATATCGTCCTTCTTGAGCTGATATACAATCATGACGAATATTACTAGGAAAGTTATTTGGTTCAATAAAATTTGTTTTTAGTAATGTTTTAGTACAATAAGATTTGGCAGGAAGGACCTTTTGATAAAATACAAACTTTTTTTGTACTCAATATTGATAACATTTTGCTGTGTTATTTTATATAAATATATATTTAACACTGTCTCTTACTACGTGTTTAGGTTATATGGCTGTATACTAATTACACTAATGAATTAGGAACAAGGATTTAATATAAGGGAGATGTACCCACATTTGCATGGAGGGAGAGTGAAAAGCCACTAAGGTAAAATTACCCGACCAGGGTCCGAGTTTAACCCTGATTTTCCTGTCATTATCAATCCAGTCTATTGCAAGTGTGACGCCTTAGACCATGTGGTCACCGAAGCGGGTTTTCTTCCTATAGATATTGATTTGTATACATTACCGCTTGTTCAGGCTATCCACAGCTTATACTGTAGCCAGAAGGAGCAAAATGGGGAAGTACGGGGAAGTTAAATATAATGAAAATGCACCAACATGAATAAAAGGAAATAAATAAATTATGAACTGGGGAAAAAAAACTGGCTTGGTAATTGCAATTATTTAAAGACTATTCAATAACATGTAAGCTAATCACCCTGTGCTTGTTTCTAGAAGTCTTTGACGAAGTAATAATTTGAAAATAATAATTTTCAAACATTTTCAAACTAATAATAAGCAGAAGGAATCAAGAATAATGATTCCAGACTTCTACTTTAGCTAAAGGAACAAATTTGACTAAACTTATTATAAAAAGAGGAAAGGAAAGTGGAGGCCATAGGAATGAAATTAACTTGGAAATAGTGGGGGTACATGGAGCACATGAGATATTATGGCCATAATGTGAATGTAAAAAGAAAGAATCCCAAGAAGAATGATGGAGATGAATTAGGTATTAAGGAAAGAAACTGCAAGGAAAGGAATACCAATAAAGAGACGAGAGGAGTATATAACAGCAAGAGTGCAAATGAGATGATAAGAATAGAATCAAGAAACTGACAGTCATAGACTGGAAATTATTGATGATGATGATTATGACTATGCCAAACTCCCATCTGATAAATAAAAATTAATTATTTTTCATATTAAAATCAATTTATAAATATTTCCTTACTTTGAATTGGTTGTCTTTAATAGACTCGTACTCGTCAGATATGTAGCCATCATTCTTGTTGGGGGCTGTAGGTAAGATGGAAGCATCTTCCATGCATTCATATTGTTCCTCCTCTGGTTCAGGCACAATCGCCGGTGGTCTGAGCACTTGTGGTTGGCTGGGAAAACTCCTAGCAGGCTGTGATTGTTTTACGGGGTGAGGGGGCAGGGGTCTCGATGGAATCGCAGATGTGATAGGGACAGGTTTGGTAATTTGAGACTTATAGGGGGATACTATGGCTGTAGGAGGTACAGGGGGGGCTTCTGTTTTAGGTACTGCCAATTTTTCAGGTTGAGGACTTCTTCTAATCTGTAGTGACAGTTGTTCTTGAGAGTTGGAAGGGTGTAGGGATAAAGAAGGATGCGAGGAATCAGATTGCCTCGTCTCTTGAAAGGAGCTGGGTTGGTTTTGAGATGTATTTAATAATTTGGCTGTGTTTGAATGATTGAAGAGTGCGGCAATGGCTTCTCTGCTTGGTAGATCTACATTGTCGATACTTTCATAATTTTCTTCTTCATCGCACTGCAAACATACATAAATTGTCACTCAATTCATCTACTACTACATGTTTTTTAGCGCTGAGTCTTATTACCTCTTCAGGTTGTACATCTATGTACTAATTACTTTAATGTGGTGGGTACCAGTATTAGTAAGTTTGAATTAAGAGGAAATATACTCACATTTATGTAGAGGGAGAATGGAAAACCATTTAGGAAAAACCACAATGAGTACACCCAGGTGGGATTGAACCCCAATCTCCTCTTTACAAATAGTCTAGTCTACTGCAAGAATGACGCCTTATACCATGAAGCCACAGAAGTGAGCTATGTTTACTTAGCGTTATATTTTAAAGTTCAAACTATTTATCGATTATATACACTTTCTTTTCTATAAAAGTTAGCAAGCTCACCTTGTATCCACTATGATGTAGCTTATAAGATAGAACCATAGTGTAATTTGTTTCCTTTCAGGGTAGAAAGAGTGTTTACTCTTGTGTTTATGATTTGATTATTTTGTGTACTTTGCTGCGTGCTTGCAACTAGGATTTTTCTTGCTTAATTACTGTGAAAGTTAAACAGAAGAGTATTCCCAAGTAACATTTTTCCTCGAGGCGCTTTTACACAAGGCCAGTCAATATGCAAATTCAAATGGCATCAGTCTACTACTACCAGTTGGTCAACTGGCCTCGTGTAATCGCGGCTTCACACTTATTCCCTTTCCTTCTTTAAAAACCCAGCCCACACAGTCATTTCTCTCTAAAACGCAGCTCGTTCTTAAATACAGCCCTTCAAATTGCCGGTAAAAGTGTGGAGGGGAGTATTGGATGGCAGTGTTGTATCTCTGACTTATTCCCAAAGTGGAATGTTTCAAATGATAAACAATAAATATCAAATTACAACAATGGTCCCGCTATCAGGAAAAAGTTTATTTTTCTGTGAAAGCTAGAAAACTCAAGTTTGCCACACTTTTATAAAAAATTCGCCACATGTGGCAATTGGCGACAGGGTTGCCAACCCTGGCACTAAAGAATGGTTCCAGCCCTCAACATTACACCTTGTTTTCAGATTGTTATGCGAAGTCTCAGTGAAGTTCTGGAACATAGTCCGGAACACGTTTATGGCTTTAGCCTTACTTTAACCCAGATTAATATCTCGTTTTTGGACCTGAATTTGTGCTAAAGGTTATTTCTATGCAACACAAGCTGAAATATCCTCATCATTTGTTCCCAGTCTGTAATAAGGTCAGTTTAGCAAAATGCCTCCATATTCCTCTACCATTTCACCATCCTTTCTCCTTTAATTTCTTCCACTCTTCTCACTTACACACTTTCTGTTATCTGCTTCTCCCATCTCTTTCTTGGTCTCCCTTGCAGTCTTTTTCCTACATACTTTATTTCCAAAAATTTCTTAGGCATCCTCTATTTTTCCATCCTTATTACATTTCCAACTATCTCATCCTTGCTTCCTATACTATCTCATGCACTCCCACTCTTTCCTGGATAACTTCATTCCTAATCTTGTTTCTTCTTGTGACAGCTAGCATGCTCCTCCCCACGATCTCCACTTTCCTCGTCTTTCTTACATTCAATGTCCATGTTTCTGCTGCTTGTGTGACTATGGTTACAAATTACGTCCTATAAGCCCTTCCTTCCTTCTTTCCACCCAAGTTGAAACATTGCTGTAAATTGAACTCCGTTGAGGCCCTTGATTAAAACCGCTCTAAATATATTTCTGACCTGTGTAAAGCTTGTGTCTGATTGTCTGACTTACTGATTGAGTGAGCGCCCGATGTAAAGCAGGGGGCAGATTCAGATTGCTGACCAAAGTCTTCACATGGCCGTAGTCCTCCATCCTGAGGCAAAACATACACCAGCATTATTTATGTTTATAAGCTCAAGTGTTTATTAATTATTAATTAAATAGCTCTATCTAGGAAAGAGCACTTTAAACAGCTACCACGCATTTTAAAAAAAGTATTCCAGAAATGGTAGTCCGACACCTTAACTCAGTTGATAGCATTACTGCCTACTGAGCTAAGGGTTCTGGGTTCGATTCCTGGCAAACCCGAAAATCTTTATCATTGGTGAGATGTGGGTTTACCCTTTCACGTTGATAAATTAACGGCTGAGGACTAGATGTTGTGCCTGATCTATTCTTAAGTTGGATTATAAGAAATATGAAGCTACAACAGGCCTAGCAAACCTGTAGAGGAAAATATATGGCTTGAATAAAAAACTGACACAAGCCAAAGGCTGAAAACGGTAATGGATACACGTAAATTCCAGAAATGGTTTTAATTTACACCCATGGCTGAAAGAAATTGGAGGCCAAATCATTCAAATATTTTTATTTTCAACGTCCAGTTATGATATATTTTTTGGTTCACATAATTAACTGTTAACTGTTATAGGATAAACACAAATGCCCAAACAATTCATTTACCAGTTAACAAATTGAAAACAATTCACATTTTCAGTTTTTATTGGTCATCAAAAACTGTAGGTATACCCTGATTTTTATAAAAAGCCCATTCTCAACCATCCACATTGATTGAACATCACTTAAGTTTGGCATTGTATAAATATTTTGTATTTGTTAAGTAATTAAAATATTATCAAAAGCTTCCAAAAGTACTTCCTTACGTAGTGTTATATACATTCTCTATACACCTGTCCAAACATTCTAGCTCTGTCGATAGTGTTTTGGTCTGCTGATCTAAAGGTTCAGGGTTCGATTCTTGTCATGGAGGAAAAGTTAATAATTTGTTAAATGTGGGTTTCCTCTCTCAAAGTGATGAAGAGACGGCCAGGAACTTGGTGTTTTGTCTGTTCTAGATATAAGTAAACTAAGTTGTGTGCTGATATAATCAGTTGGGTCAGAAAGTGCACAATAAATACCTCAAATAAAATGAAAAATCTAAACATCATTAATTAAAAAGACCTGTATAACAGTCCTTATTATACTATCAAAATGTTCTTTATAGAAAGAACTACTTATGTGACACCCACAGATAATCAGAAGCGAGCGTAAAGAACAACCAAGGGATCACAAAAAAAAAAAACATAGTTTTATTTTAATTAAGCAAGGTATAAAGGTAATGAAGATACATCATAACTTTCAACAATGGCATAGAGAGCCAATTTGTAGTCTGACAATAAACATCAATTCAATATAATTCAAACTATATACATGTAATTGCGAAGTCATAAAATTTACTTTAAATATCGATATATAATAAATAATGTACTCTGCCAAAGCAGACACAAGGATAGTAAGATAAAGTGATTAAATCTATGATATATAAGTCTCAACAATTGCCGAGGAATCCTATACCTAAGTAACAATGGATAATTTAATTTTATAATTTACTTTGAAGTGCATAAATATGCTTCGTAAACCGCCGTTAGAATCTATACAACCTAACATGATAACCTAATTCGATTTAAATATATACAATAATCCATGCAATTAAAGCGTGCATACATAATTTTAATTAACGTCCCTGAAACTTGTAAAAATACCAATGTAATCGCTTAACTGAACTAAGTGAAGATGAGAGCGTGCCACAAGTACACAAAGAGCACTAACACAAATCATGAATTCCCCTTAAAATAAATATTACTGACCCGCGGTTCATCCGTGTTAAACCCCACCAGAAAACCCATCTACAAAACATGATTATGATAAAGTAAGCCCAAACAACAACTTTGAAAAGAATCCCTCCCCATTATTTATATCAGAACAGAATTTTGAATAAAGTTTACTAGCCCTAATTTATATCGGCGCCCTCACCTTTGTGCAAGCCAGTGGTACAATGAGCGTCGAGGTAAACAATACAAGCTATTATATAGTAGATACAGCCTACACTTGTTCTCAGAGGAGGAGGAAAGCAGGGTGGAAACAAAGAACAAAAGAAAGGGAGAAGACTAGTTCTCTAAAAGCTTAGCGGCCAGTCCAGTAACCACTCGAAGTTTACAGAATACCTTCTTCCAAATATAATACAATTACCTCATAAAGCAAAAAGAGGTTTTCCTTATTGATTTATATAATTATATAATCACATCAAATGTCCTTTTCTTGTGTTTGTCCTTTATGTTATACCTTTTACATGTTCCTATCTATGTGTTCTATCATTCTTTTCTATTTTCCTTTTTCTCCCCTTTTTTTTTGGTTTTCTCTTTTAGGAAGTTGCGTTGCGCGTTTCACACTCCTCCCTGATGAGTTCCGATAGAATGAAACCTGGGTCGGGGGATTGGACGGTGACGATCAATTTTCTTTAAGAGGCAATCATTACCTCTTTGTCCATTGGCAGCAGTGTAAAGTGTGAACTGTGTTCTTCTTTTCATTGTAAAGGCCATATTGTGTTCGTCCCCCTTTTATGTGTTTCTATCCACCTTTCCTATACATTCTTCCAAATATAATACGTGAGATTAACCTGTCCGTTTCTGACCTCCTAATTACAGTACCAATGTAATAAATCAACAACTTACTTACTTAATCACTTTATAGAATTAGGAACTCGAAAGTTCATTACCGCACTCACAAAAGTATGCTACCTATCCATATCTTGCAATAATTCTATCCAGTCCCCCTCATTACGCCCTACCTCTATCAGGACAATCCAAATATTATCTTCCCATCTGCTTCTGGGGCTTTCCAGCGGTATTTTCCCATCGGGTTGGCCATTCAATACCCTGAACGCGGTTCTAGATACATCAAAAACAAACATAAAAAATATTAAATTCCCTTACGGTGGCTTGGGTGGCGTAGGCAGTTTAAGGGGAGCTGGCTTTACATTCAGCGCCGTTGGTTTGGCCCCAATTATGGGCGGCCTCAATGGTACAGTCGGTTCCATGTGTGGCTTATGGGCAGTATCTGGTCGTGCCACGACATTGTTTCCAGAACCTTTGGAATGTGTCATCATGCGAGTTGTCGAAGGTTCTTGCATTCTCCTCTCCACTCTACTTCCATTACTTACCTGGGAGAAAACAAGTGAATCATTTTCTATATAAAGCCACTTTGATGGTGGCATAGTTTAAGGCAACATTACTGTGACTATTTTTTTAGCATTTTATTTATACCCGTTCAGGTTATACACATATGTACTTATTATGCTAATCATTTAGGGATAAAGAAGGTAAAATTTAGAGGAAGTGTACCAACATTTCTGAGGAAGGAGAGGGGAAAAAACCCCTCAGTACACCCGACCAGGATTCAAACTCCAATCTCACTTTCATCAGAGGTCTAGTCTATTGCGAAAATGATGCTATAGACCATGTGGACATCAGAGCAGGTTACTCCCACTAAAGACTGGACAGTCAATTATGGGGAAATCTGGGTTTAAGTTTTGGTCGAGTGTAAAAAGTTTTTTTTCCCCCTATAAGGTTTTAAAATGTGGGTAAATTTCCTTTATCCACCCTACTCCATTAGTGTAACTATCAGTGATAAAAAAAATCTAAAATAAATAAATGTAAAACATTTACAAGCGGTAGAACTAATGCAGTGATTTCCAACCTGGAGGTCGCCATTTTTTTACTGTATATTTTCTTTTATAAGATTTTGATGACTATAGCAAAGTTCTAAATCTAAAAAGAGAGAGAATATTTCGTTTAACTTACTCCTAATGCATGCTTACTGACACAGTTAAGAATATTCTGGACAGACCAAATCAATGATAAACATGACAAGTATTCCTACAAAGAAATTTCCGGCATCATACAGTGTTTCTTATATGATGGTAAAATGTATGAAGCCTCTTTATGTTGGAAATACACTCGTTTTTCTGGCTTCTGTCATAATCACTGGAATGATGTTTGACAAAGCATCTCCAGATCTAGTCCGAAATATTTCTCTGGCAGATGACACAGTGGGAAGAAGTATATCCAACATGGTGCAAGACATACGAGAACAGCTGACCAAAGCTTTGAAACCGTCAAAATTTGCATCACAGGTCGATGAAGCCATTGGCCCAATGAGGGATGCCCATCTTATAGCTCATGTTCGGTATATCAATAACATATCTGTCAAAGAGGACCTACTGTTCTGCAAGACACTTCCGGAAAGAGCCAGTGCTGAGGGACTTATCAGCATTCTAACAATTTTTGACAGAAAGAGAAATGAAGACATGGAAAAATTGTGTTAGAATGTGGAGTGATGCTGCTCCTGCCATATCTGGAGAAAGGAGTTGTTTACAATATTTCGTGAAAGGGAAGGTTCCCAATGCCATCTGGACTCATTGTATATTCCACAAGGAGTCACATACATAAAGAAATGTTAGTACAGATCTAAGTGTTATCTTTGATTCCATCATCAAAATAGTAAACTACATTAAGACAAGAACAACTGAATCACATTTGTTTGCTGCTTTATGACAGGGAACGACGGCTGAACAAAGTTCTCTCTTATACTACTCTGCTGCACGCTGGTTGTCAAGCAGGAAAGTGCTTGCAAGAGTTTTTAAACTGAAGGATGAAATTAGTCTTTACCTCAAAGACAATGACTATCCCAGGAATAAAAATGAGATCAATGAAAACAGTTTCTTTTTCAAACTAGCGAATCATACTGATATATTTGAAAGACATCAATGCAGAGTTCTGGATTGAACATTTTCACTTGATTGACAAGGTGAGCGCTTTTATTGGGAAACTGGATCTGCGTCTGGCCAATGTTGAAGACCGTTTTTTTGACATGTTCCTAAGACTGGATGAAACTCTTAAAGAACAAGATAATGTGCGGAATGATTTTAACACATTTTTTTATCGCCGACCACTTCAAAATGCTAAAATTTTGATTCAAAAAATATTTTAAGGATTTTGTTGATGATGTCAGTCAAAATGAATGGGTGCGAAATATTTTTTCTTGAGAAGCAAGAAAGAGGCTGACAATTATCATTATTGGACATGAAAAACTGAAATACCTGTCCTCAGATCGCAAAGTGGAACAGAATTTTAAAACATGTTAGCTCAAACAGTGAGTGCGAAAGTTGTAGGGATTCTCTTGCTGTTTTCCACTCCCTATCTCTGTGAAACCAGATTATCTTCTGTGGCTGCCATTAAAACTAGGAATCATCTTAACAAAGAGCCGAATCTAAGATTGGCTATTTTTTCACCAGTGCCAAGGTTTAATAAACTATGTGAGTCATGTTAAAAATATCACTAACTATGCTTTAGTTTTTTCGACATTGTTTATGCTATCTATACAATTGTTTTTTTTTAATTGTTTATTAAAAGCGAGGTATACATTTGATAATAATTATATAGAGTGCTTAACTTCTGATTGAACGTGGCAGAACGGCGTTACGGTACCTCTATTAAGGCGAACATGAAGTTCAGCAAAAATCTCTTTAGAAAGACGTGATTAGCAAATCAATTACATAATCGCGGTGTTTTACTAAAAAACTAACTACCTAGGTGAACGATAGTTAATGTGCCCAACAATGAAAGATACGTTTCCTAACCCAAACACGCAGTCTTGCTTTCTTTCACCACAAGGTGTATCATTGGCAGAGAAATGACCTTGAGAAAATTTTAGTGGGGAATAGGGGTGTACGAAAGTTGATGTCTGGTGGCCGAATTCCTATGACTCATCCTACCTTTCCCCCTTCCATGCATTTGAATTCAATTTAGTTAAAAAACATTCAAACACAATCACATTATGATAAATTTAAAATATTTTCTTTGGTTTTAGAAGAAAACACATCTTTTAAGCTTAAGTTTAAAAAAGAACTAAGGAGGCAAGATCCCCCGGTAGTGTGTTCTGGTGCCTAAAATATTAATAATCAACCACTGGTTATGTAACCATTTTATATTGATTAAAATCTAGGATCCAAATGCAATGGGTAGCGAAAATCTCAGAAACAAAAATTAGGGTTGCAGTCCGAAAAAGGTTGGAAACCACTGAACAAATGAGAGCTATTAACTAGCTGATAATTTCATACATACATACATACATAACACTCTTCTTTTAACTATTAGTGATGACTGATGATTGACCTTGAGGAAGAAATGAACTCAGATACTTCTGTGGTCGAACTTTTTCATGCTAAGCCAAAGGACCCAGATTTATTCCTGCGTCAATGTGTAGTTTTTCAATCATATTTAAGTGAAATAAAAGCTTAAAACTAACATTTTTTTTGTCTGGTTCATGTGTCTCTGGCTGTTCTTTGTCGTCATCAAAGTCTGTATCCCAGGAGAAATCGTCGCTATGATCGGAGCTTGAATCAGAGGAGTTGCTCCTTATTTTGGTGAGTGTGCTGACAACGGTATCATCCATCTTGTGCGGTGGGACAAATGGGGTGGAAAGTTTTCTCGGAACAAAGTCTGTCCTCTTATTGTGTGTGGAGACATTGTTTGCGGTGATCGTTGAGGTAGGGTTGCCATTTGGTCTGTCGGGAGAGAAGTATTATATCAGCACTCGATTAACAAATTAATCAAACCTATGACATTTAAGATGGGGTGGAAAGTTCACTATTTTCAAATTTTTTTCTAGCAAAAGACATTTTAGAATTAAATACATTATTGCTTCAATGGATATGTTTTGTTAAAATGTCTACAAATAGTAATTTAAATAGTTCTCGAATACTTAACTCTGGCATCCTGGAATAAAAGATTTTGTTAAATTTTATGACGCCCATGACAAATATTCAAGAACAGTTGATATTAATATATAATATGTAGAAAACTAAAATGAATCACTATTTAATTTAAGTTAAGGGAAGATTTTTTTGCTATAAAAACTATAAATGCCAAAACAATTTATTTAGCAATTAGTAAAATGAAACCAATTCACTTTTTCAGTTTTTATTGATCATAAAAAATTGTAGGTATACGCCGATTTTTATAAAAAGCCCATTTTCAACCATCCACAATGATTGAACATCACTTAAGTTTGGCATTGTATAAATTAATTGTATTAATTGAATCGTATTAATTAATTAAAATGTTATCAAAAGCTTCCAATAGTATTTCCTTACGTAGTGTTATATACATTCTCTATACACCTGGCCAACATTCTAGCTCTGTCGATAGTGTTTTGGTCTGCTGATCTAAAGGTTCAGGGTTCGATTCTTGTCATGGAGGAAAAGTTGATCATTTGTTAAATGTGGGTTTCCTATCTCAAAGTGATGAAGAGACGGCCAGGAACTTGGTGTTTTGTCTGTTCTAGATATAAGTAAACTAAGTTGTATGCTGATATAATCAGTTAGGTCAGAAAGTGCACAATAAATACCTCAAATAAATGAAAAATCTATACATCATTAATTAAAGTATTCTATATCACAGTCCTTATTATACTATCAAAATGTTCTTTATAGAAAGAACTACTTACTTTATAGCACTAGAACTCGGAAGTTCATTGTTGCATTTACAAAAGTACTCTACCTATCCCTTCTTAAGTAACTAAACAGATTATGCATATAAAACAATTTTAATCATTTTGGCTACACCATTGTGGCAACATGAGTTTCAAGTTTTCAAATAACGGCTTCATATGAAAATCAGACTGAAGATGCTTTGTTGACTGAGCTGTGTCAATTAAACTATTACAATTTACAAGTTAAATCCTTAACAGTTTTCTTTTAAAATTTGATTTTTAACTTAACTTGTTATTGGTAATGGTTCATTCACTCTCCGTGAATTATTTCAGGTGTAGGCCACCCTTTGTTTCCCTATCGTTTTACAAACATATCAAAGGTTTCTTGATTAGCCATTGTTTCGTCACTTGCTTTGGCTTCTTTTGTTTTGTCTAGATATTTTGTATTTATTCCTCAAAATCAACCTTGCTCAAATACTTATGTCCACAATCTTCTAGGAAAAAATTAAATAAATAAAATGTGTATTTTTAAACTAAACTATTTCATTTTCTTATATCGTTATTATTATTAAATATTACTATTATTATAGTAGTTATGATTGTTGTTTATTGTTATTACTTTACTATCATTATTTTCATCAACATTATTATTATTATTATTATTATTATTATCATTATCATTGTCATCGGCACCGCATCTTACTACACGTTCGAGTTGTACACACTTCCGATAATGTGTAATGGTAGGGTGATTGTGAGATGTGTTTAACGTGGGATCTGAACCACGGTGAAGGGCTGGCATTCCACACATTCACAAATTTAATAAATACACGATTTGTCAGAGGTGTAGGAAGGGTTTAGCAATCAGATGAATCTGTGCCAGGACCTGGGATCGAACCCCGAACCCTCAGCACTGAAGTCCGATACCATACCCTTAGACGACCAGTTCATCCATTTTCTTATAACATTAGCTATTATGACCAATATAGATTATGTTGGTCATTCTCAAATATTATTTGAAAGTAATTGATATGTTTGCAAGTTTAAAAAACTCAAAGATTAACTTTAAACAATGTAGTTTTCTTATGCATTCGACTCCAATTGCCGTGAGATCAACCCGTCAATTTCTAAATCGCTAATTACATTACCAATGTAATAAATCAACAACTTGCTTACTTACTTACTTACTCTACGGAAATAGGAACTTTAGAGTTCATTACCACACTCACAAAAGTATGCTACCTATCCATATCTTGAGATAATTCTATCCAGTCCACCTCATTACGCCCTACCTCTATCAGGACAATCCAAATATTATCTTCCCATCTGCTTCTAGGGGTTTCCAGCGGTATTTTCCCATCGGGTTGGCCATTCAATACCCTGAACGCGGTTCTAGATATATCAACAACAAACATAAAAAATATTAAATTTCCTTACGGTGGCTTGGGTGGCGTAGGCAGTTTAAGTGGAGCTGGCTTTACATTCAGCGCCGTTGGTTTGGCCCCAATTTTGGGCGGTCTCAACGATACAGTCGGTTCCATGTGTGGCTTATGGGCAGTATATGGTCGTGCCACGACATTGTTTCCAGAACCTTTGGAATGTGTCATCATGCGAGTTGTCAAAGGTTCTTGGATTCTCCTCTCCCCTCTACTTCCGTTACTTACCTGGGAGAAAACAAGTGAATCATTTCGAGATAGTGAAAATCAAAATTGTCAAGCACTAAACAATGTTTATGTTAACATAATATTTTGTCTAAACCATTTAGCCTACATACAAAGTCCCTATGATCAACAATTTACTTTAATAAAGAACTAGAAACGTAAAAACAGGATAACTTATTTATATCTGATAAATTTTCAAGAGTTTGGCACATTGATAATGTAATAAAATTACCACATTTTACCAAGAAATAAGTAAATCTAATACCTAATTAAAATCTGATAATTTAATCTTAGGTAACTATATACCCGCTTCAGTGGTCGCATAGTTTAAGGCAACATTATTCTGACTATTTTTTTTAGCACTGTGTTTATATATGTTCAGTTTATACACATATGTACTTATTATGCTAATCATTTAGGGATGAAGAAGGTAGAATTTAGAGGAAGTGTACACACATTTCTGAGGAAGGAGAGAGGAAAAACTGCCTCAGTACACCCGACCAAGATTCAAACTCCAATCTCACTTTCATCAGAGGTCTAGTTTATTGCGAAAATGATGCTATAGACCATGTGGCCATTGGATCAAGTTACTCTCACAAAAGACTGGACAATCGATAGTGGGAAAATCAAGGTTTAAGTTTTGGTCGGGTATAAAGAGTTTTTTCCCCCTAAATGGTTTTCCAAATGTGGGTACTTTTCCTTTATCCTCCCTACTCTATTGGTGTAACTATCATATACTATAAAACACAAATAGTGAATTGCAGTTTTACAAAGAATTTGAAATGAATCAATGTAAAACTATAACAGGCAGTAGATCTAATGCAGTGATTTCCAACCTGGGGGTCACAGCATTAAGCCGGAGGAGTCGCAATATTTTTGAATACTCTAACCTTATACTGTATATACTCATTTAGATTTTGATGAGCATATAAAAGTTCAAAATCGAAAAAGTAACAGAATATTTCGTTTAACTTAGTCCAACTGCATGCTTACCGACACAGTTAAGAATATTCTGGACAGACCAAATCAATGATAAACATAACAAGTATTCCTACAAAGAAATTTCCGTCATCATACAATGTTTTGTATATAATGGTAAAATGTAGGAAGCCTATTTATGTTGGAAATACACTCGTTTTTCTGGCTTCTGTCATAATCACTGGAATGATGTTTAACAAAGCATCTCCAGATCTAATCCGAAATATTTCTCTGGCAGATGACACAGTGGGAAGAAGGATATCCAACATGGTGCAAGACATACGAGAACAGCTTACCAAAGCTTTGAAACCGTCAAAATTTGCATCACAGGTCGATGAAGCCATTGACCCAATAAAGGATGCCCATCTTATAGCTTATGTACGGTATATCAATAACAGATCTGTCGAACAGGACCTACTGTTCTGCAAGACAATTCTGAGAAGAGCTAGTGCTGAAGGACTTATCAGGATGCTAGACAACTTTTTACAGCAAGTGAGATGAAGACTTGGAAAAATTGTGTTAGAATGTGGAGTGATGCTGCTCCTGCCATATCTGGAGAAAGGAGTTGTTCACACTATTTCGTGAAAGGGAAGGTTCCCAACGCCATTTAGACTCATTGTGTATTCCACATGGAGTCGCATACATAAAGAAATGTTAGTACAGATCTAAGTGTTGTCTTAGGTTCCATCATTAAAATAGTGAACTACATTAAGACAAGAACAACTGAATCAAATTTGTTTGCTGCTTTATGACAGGGAACGACGGCTGAACACAGTGCTCTCTTATACTGCTCTGCTGCACGTTGGTTGTCGAGCGGGAAAGTGCTTGCAAGAGTGTTTGAACTGAAGGATGAAATTAGTCTTTAGCTCAAAGACAATGATTATCCCAGGAATAAAAGTGATATCGATGAAAACCGTTTCTTATTCAAACTAGCGAATTATGCTGATATATTTGAAAGACATCAATGCAGAGTTCTGGATTGAACATTTTCACTTGATTGACAAGGTGAGCACTTTTATTGGGAAACTGAATCTGTGTCTGGCCAATGTTGAAGAATGTTTTCTTGACATGTTCCTAAGACTAGACGAAACTCTTAAAAAACAAGATAATATGCGGCATGATTTTAACACATTTTTTTTTATCACCGACCACTTCAAAATGCTAAAATTGGGATTCAAAAAATATTTTAAGGAATTTGTTGATGATGTCAGTCAAAATGAATGGGTGCGAAATCCTTTTTCTGTAGAAGCAAGAAAGACGCTAACAATTATCATTATTGATCATGAAACACTGATAGACCTATCCTCAGATTGCAAAGTAAAACACAATTTTAAAACATGTTAGCTCAAACAGTGAGTACCCAATAGTGAGTGCAAAGGTTGTAAGAGTTCTGTTGCTGCTTTCCACTCCCTATCTCTGTGAAACCAGATTACCTTCTGTGGCTGCCATTAAAGCTAAATATAGGAATCAGCTAAATGTAGATTCGCATCTAAGATTGGCTATTTCTTCACCAGTCCCAAGGTTTGATAAACTATGTGTGAGTTAGGCTCTAAAATCTCACTAACTGTGTTGCTGATATTTAGTTTTATTTGATTGTTTTTTCGACATTGTTTATGCTTTCCATACATTTGTTTTTTTAAATTGTTTATTAAAAGTGAGGTATAGAGTTGATAGTAGTTATATAGAGTGCTTAACTCTGATTGAACGCAGCAGAACGGCGTCCTAGTACTTCTATTAAGGCAAACACAAAATTCAGAAAAAATCTCTTTAGAAATACGTGTTTAGCAAATCAACTACATAAGCGCGGTGTTTTATTTAAAAATTAGCTACTTAGGTGAATGATAGTTAATGTGCCCAACAATGAAATATATGTTTCCTAACCCAAACACGCAGTCTTGCTTTCTCTCACCACAAGGTGTATCATTGGCAAATAAATGACCTTAAGAAAGTTTTAGTGGGGAATAGGGGTGTACGAAAGTTGATATCTGGTGGCCGAATTCCCATGACTCATCCTACCTCTTCCCCATTCGTGCATTTGAATTCAATTTAATTGAAGAACATTCAAATACAATTACACTATGATAAATTTAAAATATTTTCTTTGATTTTAGAAGAAAACACGTCTTTTGAAGTAAAAAAAAAAAGGCAGGAGGCGAGATCCCTCAGTAGTGCGTTCCGGTACCTAAAATTTTAGAAATCAACCACTGGTTATATATAACAATTTTATATTGATTAAAATCTAGGACCTAAATGCAATGGGTCATGACAATCTCAGATACCAAAATTAGGGTTGCAGTTCGAGAAAGGTTGGAAACCACTGAACTAATGATAGCTACTAGCTAGCTGATAATTTCACACATACATAACACTCTTCTTTTAACTATTAGTGATGACTGATGATTTACCTTGAGGAAGAAATGAACCCAGATTGATTCCTGCATCAAGGTGTAGTTTTTCAATCATATTTAAGTGAAAAAAAAGTTAAGACTAACATTTTTTTTGTCTGGTTGGTGTGTCTCTGGCTGCTCGTTGTCGTCATCAAAGTCTGTATCCCAGGAGAAATTGTCGCTATGATCGGAGCTTGAATCAGAGCAGTTGCTCCTGATTTTGGTAAGTGCGCTGACGACAGCATCATCCATCTTGTGCGGTGGGACAAATGGGGTGGAAAGTTTTCTCGGAACAAAGTCTGTCCTCTTATTGTGTGTGGAGACATTGTTTGTGGTGATCGTTGAGGTAGGGTTGCCATTTGTTCTGTCAGGATAGAAGCATCATATCAGCACTGGTATAACAAATTAATCAAACCTATGACATTTAAGGTGGGGTGGAAAGGGATGCAAGCTAAGTTCACTATTTTCACAGTTTCTTCTAGCAAAAGATATTTTACAATCAATTAAATACTATTGCTTCAATAGATATGTTTTGTTAAATTTTCTACAAATAGTAGTTTCAATAGTTCTTGAATACTTACCATCGACATCCTGGAATAAGAATATAAATTTTTTAAAAGAAGATGAAAAGATTCTGTCAAATTTTATGACGCCCATGACAAATATTCAAGAACAGTTGATATTAATACATAACATGTAGAAAACTAAAGTGAATTAATATTTTATTTAAGTTAGCAAAAAGGTATTTTTTGTTATAAAAACCATAAAAATTTAGTTCTTAACTTGTGCTCCCTTGAAAACCATGTTAAACACCAAAACAAGTGACAATAATTGGACGGATTAGGTTAATCCATCAACTATTTAGCTGAAAGACTTATTTGATGATAGCTTATGTATGTGCCTTGAAATTTCAAACAAAGTAATAAGGCTTGACAACACTTAAAACGATTATTGAGGGTCTTGGCCCTGTCGAGTGCAAGTCTAAAACCTATTTTGTGGGGTGAGATAGTGTGTGGGAGTGTGTAAGGCGTGGTGTGGCTTCACAATTGACCAAAGTATCCTTCCGCGCCAACAAGAATAGATGGATCACGGAAACCGTAGATGGCGCCAGCTACCGGACAGGTCGTGCAAAAAAAATTATGTGTTTGGAAATAAAAATTTCACTCGTTCTTGATAAAACTGATATGTTTGTATTTTCAACACGACTTCTAAGATAATGTATCGATGTTTATTAATTGTTACATTTTCTTATTTTTTGTTATGAAGCCGGCAGTTTTCTATTGAGAAATGTCAATTTTATCAATATTTGATCACTCTTAAAATCATAGAAGAGATGTGTATGGAAAAAGTATAACTTAATCAACATGCTTCTATTCTTGAACAAACCGTTTCCAAAAATAAAATGGCAAAACAATAAAAAGTCTTGAAGAGAGACGTTTGTTCCCATGGCTCTACATTTCCACGCCAAATGAAAATGGCCAATCACTTTAAATTTAGAATAAATATCATCCCACCTATGTTCATTGAGGCTAGTTTTTCAAACACAATTTTATCAGGCTTTAGTCTAATGTTGGTGCACTCCCTCTCTACAGCCCTGTCCTTTGATGGCCTGTATGTAGAACATACTAGCTAATAATAATGATAAGAGAATGGCAGCCTCGACCTTGATTGTGTTCATTGCTAGTAATGTTATCATGAGACACTGTACAACGACCTTTGAAAGGTTTTGATTCGATCTGTGGCGGGAGTCAGAATTTTATCTTTGCATAGGCCTAGTGTGAAACAGTGGTGCACCCAGAAATGTATATATATATGAATAACGGTTGCCATACTATGCCATACAGAGGCTCGATCCGTCAGTGAGGGGGGCGTGGCTGACTTCACATTCTCGCAATGCTACAGCATAGGTATGAAGTAGCCCCATGGCTTCTTTGGTGCTGACTGACAGCTTTAAATAGTTACCAGACCAAATTTCGTATCCCTACGCCGAATTAGATGATCTGCAAAAACATGTGTTTAGCAGCTGTCACTTAGGACGGTCAAAATTTTAGGTATATACCTAAATGTTGACTGTCAGAAGTCAGCTGTGAGCTGTCAGTCAGCACCAAAGAAGCCATGGGGCTACTGTATGTCCTCTGCGTATATAGAATAGCTTCATGGTTTGCCCCCACCAAGATTCCAAATAGTTTTGGTCAAAACCTTGATCATATGAAGTAAAATTGAAATAGACAAGATGAGCCGAATACATAAGCTACATTTTAAGACCAGATTTACGACTTAATATTCAAAAGGTGGTATGCTTTTTAAAAGTGCACTTGAAATTCCCAATTAGCACGAAAATAAAAGCTTTGATCCATTTTATAATAATTGGTCAAATTCAGATAAAATTTTAGTTAACATTGCCTTATTTAGGTTACTGTTCAAACAATAACAAAATAAATGTATATGAAAAACAAATTACCAGTAGCAACAATTCTCAGCAAGTGGTGCCTAATATATATATATATATAAAAGCTCCATAGGGCAAATGCCCCGTTTGCCCTATTTTGGGTGCACCTCAGGTATGAAAGAAGAAATATTACAAGAGATTCACAGTTCTGGAAAGAGGAGTCACATACACTAATAGCTCATGTGACAAGTGTTCATAAAAACAATCATTAAAAAGATGATTAGAGCAGCCTTGTGTGGATATCAAGAAATACTCATCCATTTATAAATTTCCCATGTTGAAAAGTTGTATTCTATTAGTTTAATTTCTTTGTTTTTCACTTACTCATTTTTTTGGAAGACATATTTTTCTGGCTGCAAAGTCAACTCTTGAACAAACTTCGACAGCTTTCTGAAAATTGATAAAGTAGATATTTATATTAATATGTTGTAAAATGAAGCAGTTATAGTTTGAGTAACTAAGAGCACCTTTAGAGAAGCGCTTCCATTTGCAAATACTGGAGAAAAGTGGCATCGCCTTCAGTATGAGTATCTGGCTTCGGCGGCCACAAAAAGTACCTCATGAGAAAATGCCCTAAGAGGGAAGCCTTTTACAAACCATGATAGGCATACTCCTGGGATAACATGGAAGGGTTCAATGAATGTGCGTGGTATAGATTTGATAAATTCTATACGCAAGCCTTGATAGAGTCTTAGTTGTTAACCCACAAGGATATAATTATTTTAATACTTTTAAACACCATCTGGAATAAAACCAGGATTCTTCCGCTTGACAGTGGTTTTTTATACCACTTAGTCATGATTCATGAGCTATTATAATAAATATTTCTGAAAAGCTGACTTCAGAAATACTTGTTTTTATTTATTTAATATTACTGTTATCCTATAAAGAATCAGAAATTAAAGAGTTTAGAGCAGTAGACCTACTCAAAAATGTATTTTGTGGCTTGTGGGGGAATTCCACCAACAGGAGATGACAATGATTTTTTGTTAATTACTCTTGAATTATATTCATATATGTGTAAGTATTAATATCCCTCCACCCCCTTTCCAACCCTTCGTGCATTCCTGAAACAATAATTTGCCAAAGTGAATATTGATTGGTTAGTCTCGTTTAATAATAGTAACGATTTTACCCATCGAGCCACCGAGGCTAGTTCAAATAGTACGGCAGACGTTTCAAAGAGCGCAATGCTGGTTGACATGGTCTGCGATCTATAGGCGTATTGAGAAGTTAGAAGTAGCATAAGGACCTTCTTTTTTGGTTGGTTCTTATGTTGGTCAAATTTGGGGAATATAACATAATATCTAAGATGTTCTAAAATTTTCAAATAAAATTATTAAACTTAAAAATGCTGTCAGATGTGGGGTTCGAACCCACGCTCCCTTTCGGGAACCAGAACTTAAGTCTGGCGCCTTAGACCGCTCGGCCAATCTGACTTATATATATTATTCAAGAAAATGGCATTATTTAAATATACCGTTCTTACCTGATGTTTGTTAGTGTTAAATCCCGTTTCCAAAGTGCTAGTTTTCCCTCCGTAAGGCCCTAAAAAAACAGTACAATTACGAATTATAGTCGAATAACTTGCTAGATAAAACACATTCAAACAGTAAATTTAAATTATTCATCCACTTCCTTTGTTGGCCGTGAGAGGGCACAAAAGGGACACACTCTAGCCCTATGAGAGAGCGGTTCAGGGGGTACATCGTACCCGGGCCCGGGGGTCCCAAAGGCGCCTGGAAATTTCCTGGGATCTCAGAATATGTTGAGTATATTGAAGACTAGAATTCACATTTTCACTATTACTAGGCTATTCCTAAATTATTAGTGAAGGTATAACATATTTTATTTTAATGAGTTTACTTTTTTTTAGATATAAAAGTATAAATTATATAAATAAATTTTCTTTTTTTTTTCAGAGAGGATTGATTGATTAATTTCTTTTTTTTTAGACAGGATTAATAAAAAATGAAAGGAGGTCCGAAAAAACTTTGTACCCCCTGATAGGCCCTGGACACACCGCGCCCTTCCCCCAATAAATTGCTCAAATAGAACAGTCTATAAGTACCGTAAAAGGTTCAGTAAATGGCTATAATTGAAAAAATAGCAGTTTAGAGCAATGTATAAATGAATAAGTCGAGGGACTTGATTATTTAAGTAAACAAAGTTATCATATTATTTTATTTAGAAAGTATTTTTTTTATTAAATTGTTTTGTTAGTGAAAATAGGTTCGTTTTTCGCCCCTTAAAAACGAAGAAGTAACTAAGTCTGTGTTTTAGTAGGTATATATTATATAGTATGATATTTAAAAATAATAATGCAAAGTGGGCCATATTTATTCTGAAAACAAAGTATTCTAGGTGACAAAATTTATTATTATGTGAGACAGTCTTACATATAGTACTTACCACAAACATTTCCAAACACAGAGACTATTTATTATTTATTAGTCCGTTGCGATGCCGTTGGGGGGGGGGTGACTTTAGGTCTATTTGTGAAATGTTTGTGTTAAGTTTAGATCACGTGGAATTTATTTTAAACAAGTTTTTTAAAAGGTGAAACCGAAATATAATAATTAGTTGTCAAAAAAAGAAAGAAAAAATTGATAACGGTTTGGTGAACAAGAACAATATCAGATTTTTCAGTATAGCTGAGTCCCCCCCGTACTGGTGGGCGCGTGGGCAGGGACGTCGATCTCGTCCGGTTTTTCCAATGATGGGGAGCCCGGGGTTCGATTCTCGGTTGGGTTTCCCACAAGAGATTTGTTGTCATGATTTTAACGGTTCACTACTCGCACGAGTGTGTGTGCATTTTTTCTAAAATCGCTTTATCGCACTCTTCTTTTACATTAAGTCGCAAATATCAATTGTACTAAACGTATGCCATAATTTAGGTGTAAAGGCCATAGTTCGTGCCGGAATTTTGCTGTATAGTCGTATTTTGGTAGGGTAGAAAGGTCTTCCATAACTGTAGTAGGAGGCCCGTTATGGAGCCTTGTTTCTTGCCAGAATAGTACTGTACAGTAGTATTTTTGAAGGCCTTACATAGATGGCTTCCTACCAAGCTCTGGGAATAACAATGACAGTTCTAAACTGTCCCAGCTATCACTGCCCGAGAAGGAGGTCCGTTTGTCATCCTTGTCGCGTTCCTGCGGTTCCCCCGTCTTTCTGTCTCCCTCGCACCGCGACGGACAATTAATTAACTCCGCTTGACGTCACTTCTCAAGACGGAATCTGTCCACCCGCATGAGTTTCCCAGATCGCAAGGACACCGCCCGGCCTTTAACGGGGAAGGGGCGCCTAGGTCAGCGAGAAAGATAAAACAATGGTATATGCCGTTTTCTGGAGCTACTTTCCTATTAGCTTTAAGATTGTACTCCCTTTAACTCTTCACCTACAACCACACTATGTCATGTAAATAATAGGGTAAAGAAAACTGCCAAACTTCTTATCTTAAGGTAAAAAGGAAAGATCGCTGATAGCTCTCAAATATCAACTCTTCTGTTGCGAGTATATAAAAAAACTGTATTTGTTAAGGTGCGTATTCACTTGAGCATTCGTTCGTGCGCGTTCGGTTCGTTCTGTTTGTTCGGAGTAAAATGTGCAAGTGAAACCTGTCCGATAACACGCGCCGAACGAGCCGAACGCTATCGAACAACTGTCGGTTTTTTGGGAATGCTCAAAGGAAGTCAGTTTTTCGCCTGTGGATGAGTGTTTTCGCACCTGTTCGGACCGTTCGGAGTGTTTGTTGCGGTGGAGTGGGCCACAGAAGAATATTTGAGGTTCTACAAGCTTGCAAATGAGTCCCCAGTTGCTAAAAAAAAAAACGTAACGTTAGTGCCAAACGATTTTTCACTGGTATAGTTTCACGGAACTTTGTGTCCTTCGCAATTCTATGGCCGACAAGGTTAACCAAAATCTCAAAGTCTTAAAATGACATTCGGGTGAAATTTCGGAAATGTCCTTCGTCCAATCCCCTTGAAAGTTCTGTATTTTGCCGCCTACAAAACAATCGCCTTATCCACATTTTCCTGTCCCTCTTTTTATTATTTTTATTCAATGCACAGCACAAATAAAGAACCTGCTGCCACTATCAGATCCATTTTTAGACTGAGCTCCAGTGCTCGTCCTGTTGTTGACGAAATTGGCGGGAACAAGTCGAGCACCAGCAAATGGTCCGAATGCTCGGAGTATCATTCGTTCGAGCTCGTTCGGGGTGTTCGGTTTGTTCTGTTCGTTTGAAGTAAAATGATCAAGTGAATGCGCACCTTTAGAAAAAGGCTAAATCTAAAGTCCTTTTGTACAGTTCTCATAGCTCTGCAAATATGATTTAAAAAGTTGTTGAAAATGAGTTAATGTCACATTTTCACACATTTCTTTCTATTAATAAAATTCAAACTACAGGATTGTTAAGACTACTTTATTTTGGCGTGAATCATGTTTTGAAATAACGAAGTGTAGAATTAAACAATGCGTTAGAGCTGAACGTCTGCGCGGCAATTTCTCGCTGACCGAAGCGGCCCCCACACAAATAACACCTATATACCATTCACGGTAGGAATCAGTCTCTTAAAAGTCTTTTTTTCAAAACAATATCCTACTATATAGTAGATTTCTGGTAGGGGAAAGGGCCTTTCAGAAAACAATTCCTAGGCTGAACAGACTTTACTGTATAATTTTCATAGGAAATGTACACGCATTTTGAGTAAAGGGAGAGTCAGATTTTTTTTTTTTTTTTTTAGAAAATATCACCCTCACTACATCCGACCGGGATTCAAAACAGAGACTATTTAAGTTTGACATATTGCCCACGTGACCACCGATGCAGACTTCATAGGGAAAAAAATCCTAAAAACGACCATATATAATACAAATCCATTTTAAACTTTTTTTTTTACGGCCAGCTTTGATAATATTTTATTTATTTCTAATAATACAGCAATTTAATTCTTATCTTTCAACTGAGTTAAGTGAGCCATTGAAAGGTTAACGTCTTTCCTTCCGCCAGATAAACAATTTATTATAATAAAATAGTAGTTAAATAAATTAAAACTTTTCCAAAATAAATTGTTAGCAAATTTATTTAAAGAAAACAACACATTCTTCTAAACAACTAAAAGTATTGGTGTTTTTAATATTTATTATATTATTTATTTTAAGTATTTATTGTGCACTTTATAAAACGACTAATTATATCAGTACACGAGAATTTCTATGAGCGTGAGTGAAAGGAATTACTAATTTTGCCGGGAAAGGTATTTTCACATACCTTTCAGAGTTATTTTACATGCCATAGTCGAGACGGCGCCGACAGTTTTACTTGCCCTCCGAAGAATATTGTGCTACGAATTTTTATCGCTCAGTAAAAATCCATCGATCCCGACTGGATATGAAACCACCAACATCGGGTCTGAGGATAGCGCTTTACTTCAAGATCATTGAGGTCAATTTTAAAAAAAAAATTATTTTACTATACTCTCTCAAAGCAAAAAATAAAATGAAAGGTTTTTCAAATTTGAAATATATACCTGCAGCGATCCTAGTAACCAGGGGAGGGGGGTGTACTATAAACTCACCAGTAGACCACTCCCGTCGATTACTCTCTTTTTGAAAGCGACACAGCAATCCTCAAGTCCATTCTGAAAAAGAAAAAAGAAAAGTATTTAGGACATGTTTGAAACACAGTTAAGTTTTGATTTAGTAAATCAAATTATTATGTTTATTATATTGGTAGCACAAATGATTTCTGAGGCAGATTTGGTAAACTATCTAAATGCCGGATGATAAGAAAATATATTACCATTACATGCCTATAGAACCTATTGGGATTTTTAATAGTAGCTAAGGGCAGCGGTTTAGATAGCATGTTAATCCTGTTTAAAAAATATTAGCGGTTGTAGTGATCGTTAAAATGAAAATACCTCAAATACGCTAAATTTATGCAATAAATGTATGAATATTTAATATGTTTTTGCTTATTTTGTTTTTAAAATATTTGAATAGTGCTTAGGGTCTGATTGTCTTTGATATAATGATGGCAATGGTTATAATATATTTTTACGATTTTATTTAACCTTTTCAATATGTATGTGCGCCCACATTAGTAGGAGAGGAGAAGGGAAAACCACAATGATAAATCACATTTGGAAAAAAACCACGCCAAAGGTTCGAACCTCGCCCTCCCCTTTCTTCCGCCCATCAACAGTAATCCTTTCTATTGAGAGCCCGACGTTTCAGACCATGTGGCCATCGAAGTCAAACCTGACGTATTGTACTTGGAATGACGTCACCACACAAGTGCATAATATAAACAATTACTAACACGTGCTGACGCATCACGAAACAGACGACCTACTCTAATAACAAAGTTGATGACTGTACATTATAACAAACAAATTAAGTCCATGCAAGGATCCGAGATTTTGAATCTGAATCTAACCAAGATTTATATTCGATTCACCCGCCTCGGTGGCGTAGTTAGCTAACGCGCTTGTCGTGTTGAAGCTCGACTGCTGAGGACGGGGAGATCGAGGTTCGAATCTCGGTCGGGTGAGCTGGGGGTGGTTTTTCCTAAATGGTTTTCCACTCTCCCTCCACGCAAATGCGGGTTCACTTCCTCTAATTCAACTTTACCAATTCCTAATCCATTAGCGTAATTAGTACTTAAAAGCGTGTAACCCAAACGGGTAGTAAGACGCGGTGCTAAATAAATAAATAAATAAAAATGTTCGATTCGAAATTTCTAATATTTTTTATTTATTTGAGATATTTAACGTGCACTTTCTGAACCGAGTGATTAGTGATTATATCAACACACAAACATTTCTATGAGCGAGAGCGAAAGAGCCTATCAATTTTGGTGGGAAAGATATTTTCTCACACATTCCAGGGTTAATTTACACGCCACAATCGACATGAGACAGACGGTTTTACTTCCCCTCCGAAGGAAGTTGTGCTACGGATTTTTATCACTCAAGAAAAATCTTTCAACTCCACCTGGGTTTGAACCCACGAACATCGGGTCCTAAGGCAAGCACTTTACCCAAAGAACACCGAAGTCGACTTCTAATATGTTCGAATTGTATTAGAAATTTAAAATCCAATTAAACCCTATATTCGGATTCGATGGAATGTATTTCGAAATTTGGATCCAAAAGTTAAACTTTTCACTAACTTAACTTTACTATAACTTACTTTTCAGTTTCTCTCGCTCGACACCTCGGAGAGAAAAGTATTGTGATTGTCAAAAAAATCTAACTCTACATTTTGATTTAAAAAATGTCCACGTTTCATGACCTTCTGAAACCGAAAAAGTGGTTTTAACGATACCGTCTGGTTGTCTATATCTCGGATTAGAGCCGAAAATATTTTACCGATCGGTATCTAGGCTTTTAATAAGATTCCACTGAAAAGATGTGGAATTAATTATCCAACCCTAAAATTAAGGGTAGTTTACTGAAGGGCAAAAAGAGAAAGAAAAAAATGTTTCTCTCATAATTCGCTCTGATTATTTTGATTATATTTTGTATCTAGGCACTGATAAATACCAACAAAATGTAAAAATCTCATTAAAATGACTTTTGGGGCTACTTTACATAAACATAAATGTCCAATTTTGATCATATCCCTGCAAATATTATGGATGCGAAATAAATTACTGTAAAGTTGTAGACTACTATAAAAATAAATTATCTGAAATATATTTTTATGAAACCAAATAATTTCTGAGCTATAAGCAAATATATTTATTTACTATGGAGTTTAAAAACAAAGTTTAGAGTGATTATAAAGCTCTTTATGGACAGAGAGGCTCTTCTTACCTCAATGTTTCTGTAGCAGTGTATATTATTTCGGTTCACAAATCTTATCAGTTTTTAATAAATGTGTGGGCGCGTTGACAAAGGAGTCGGTCTCAATGACTGGATTGCCAATGATGGAGAGACTGGGGTTTGAATTCCAGTTGGGTCCACTTGGGTGTAGTTACCCACGCTGATGCGGATGCAGTGTGAGTTAATCTTCTCATCACTGCCCATTAAATTAGGTATTTTATAACTCTTTGACACGTGACGTGGTCTGACGCGTTGAGATCACGATATAATGGAATGACGAAGAGTTCAAGGTTCGAATCTCGGCCATGTGGTGGTTTTTCACATGTGGTCTTCCCGTCCCTTCTTTAAATCGAATGAGGTTGCAATTACTATAAAAACCTCCCCACATCCGTATTCCACCATGACGTCGAGATAACACAAGTGTTAAAACTGCATGAACCAACCAACCAAAACTTTGCGCTAAACGTGGAACTAACTATTATTATTATTATTATTACCGCGTCTTACTACCCGTTCGGGTTATACGCACTTACGCTAATGTGTAATGGTAGGGTGATTGTGAGATGAAATGAAGGACCTACAGTTTAACGTGGGATCCGAACCACCGTGGAGGCCTGGCATTCCATACATTCACAAGTTGTGATTAATACACGTCTTGTCAGAGGTGAAGGAAGGGTTTGACAATCAGATAAATCTGTTCCGGGACCGAGGATTGAACCCTGGACCCCAGCACAGAAGTACGACATCTTACCCTTAGACCACCAGGTCACCCGTGGAACTTAGATTTCCAACTTAATCCTCCTTTGTCGTCTACTGTCGGGACTCGAACCAGGTACAATCGGACGTCGAATATATTATCTGTATTAGAAATGTGTTTTCCCCTACTCGTCCGTGCTATTCGAGTATTTACTCTGATTAACTAGGAATGAGGAGGATAAATTAGAGCAATGTTCCTCAAGGTTTTGGTAATGGAGGACCACCAAATTAAACTTATTTGAGCCGGGGGACCACTT
The DNA here is from genome assembly GCA_902151425.1 of Timema shepardi. Lineage (NCBI taxonomy): Eukaryota > Metazoa > Arthropoda > Insecta > Phasmatodea > Timematidae > Timema > Timema shepardi. Next base: position 71,946 of record CABFVX010000509.1, on the reverse strand, counting down.
TGGTTCTGAAGATTGGAGTAACGGGGGTGGGAATGTTTGAAAACTATGCAGGGTAAACATATTTTACAGGCAATTTTATTTAAGGTAATAAGATGTAATGACCCGCTTCGATGGCCGCGTGGGCTAACGCGATAATCTTGGAGTAGGCTAGACTGCCAATAACGGGTAGATCGAGGTTCGAATCTCGGTCGGGTGTACTAAGGGTGGTTTTCCACTCTCCCTACACACGAATGCTGGTACACTTCCTATTAATATAACCTTCCACATCCCTAAAACCACTATCGTAATTATTACATAAGCGTATGTACTAGTTATAATAATGTACTAGGGATGAAAAAGGTTCATTTTAGAGGAAGTGTAGCCCCATTTGCATGGAGGGAGAGTGTAACCTCCCTCCCCCCTTAGTACACCCGACCGAGATTCTAACCAAAATTTCTCCGTCGTCATAAGTCTAGTATATCGCGAGAGTGATGCCTTATACCATTCAACCACCAAAGCGGGCAACATTCTATGGATGAGTTTAGCGTTTAGTTCGCGTATCCATCGTTTAAGTTTCGTATTTGAGTGGGTTTTTTTTAACTCCACATCTTACTACTAGTTCAGGTTGTATGAATATTAATTAATTATGCTAATGAGATAGGGATTAGGAAAGATGAATTTGAAAGAAAGTGTACCAGCATTTGCGTGGAGGGATAGTGGAAAACCATTTTAAGAAAAACCTCTTCAGTACACCCGATCACCCAACCTTTATCTGCTCTACTTTCGCTTTTTTTTTTTGTCTATAAATTTATATTCATTCCTAAAATTCAACATTTTTTCAAATAACTATGTTCCTAACATTCTAGGGAAAATATAGAATAAATGAAATCTACATTTTCACTCTCTTTTAATAAGGTTGTAAGTTTTCTTACGCGATCTACAGAAAATGTCCACGATATTGAACGGTTGCCGACCCGTACCTTAGACTATGCGACCACCGAAGCAGGTCTTATTCGAGTTGAATATGCACTTGCTCGGAATTTACCGATAAAAACACACGGACAGAATTCCGATCATATCGCAAGAGAGACGACGTGAAAGTGTGGTAATTAACCGTTTCTATGCTAGACTCGTTCGGTTTGACCACTACAATAACTCCCCCCAAACCCGCACCCGACACACAACCTCTACTGGATGTGAGGGTTAGGCGAACAGTTAGCACTCCTGAATCCAGTGGCGCGGACAGTAAAAATTAACATTTTAACCGTCAGTAAAGGCAACATATTAACGTGAATTAATTATTATATTAAATATAATCCACTATTTAAATCCCAATTTTCGTGATATGTGGACAGGACGAGGAAAAAAATTAATAGCTTAGCTTTTTACGATTTTTTTTAGCACCATGTCTTACTACCCATTTGGGTTATACGATTATGTACTAATAACGTCAATAGTTTTAGGGATTAGGAAGGTTATATTTAGAAGAAGAGTACCCGCATTTGGTGGAGGGAAAGTGTATAGCCATTTGGTAAATCCCTCCCTCAGTATAACCGACCGAGATTCAAACCTCTATCTCCCCGTCATGGGCAGTCTAGTCTACTGCGAGAGTAGCCTAATGCGTTAAACTATGCGGCCACCGAAGCGGGTCATGTAAATGATTATAACCATACATTTAAGAGTAAACTTTTTTGTATATTATTATTATTATTATTAGCACCACGTCTTGCTACCCGTTCGGGCTACACGCACTTACGGTAATATGTAATTGTAGGGTGATTGTGAGATGAAATGGAGGACCTATAGCTTAACGTGAGATCCGAACCACGGTGGAGGCCTAACATTCCATTTTTTGTATAAATTACTCAATAGTAATATATATATATATATATTATTATTATTTAGCACCGCGTCTTACTACCCATTCGAGTTATACGCTTTAAGTACTACTTACGCTAATGAATTAGGAATTGGGAAGGTTGAATTAGAGGAAGTGAACCCACATTTGCGTGGAGGGAGAGTGGAAAACCATTTAGGAAACCCTCCCCCCCCAGTTCAC
>CABFVX010000509.1:25078-51551 GCA_902151425.1 Timema shepardi | reverse complement strand
AGATCCCCCCCCCCCCCTTTCACCCCCTCATAAGAGAGTTACGTGGCTCTCTGTTGACCTCTAAGGCTGGTTACACACCAACGAGTCCAGAGTAGAGTCGAGTAGAGTCATCGAGTCCACTAGTTTGATCGAAGAGCTCTTGCAAGATTGATGTAGTCCTAACGGTTTCTATAAATACAATTATATGGAGGCACCGGCGTAGACGCCTAAAAAGACGTCGCTTAATGTGGATTTACCCACATGAAACGTTGCACCTTTGTTTCCAAAATAGCGGGGACTGTATTTCTATCCCGATGTTTGAGATGGGACGGGTTGTAAATTGAAAGATTCTCATGAACGAGAACAATGAGGTATCATCCAGTGTCCATGCTGTTAGCCTTGGAAAGCACGTGGAAATAATACACTTGACTCTGCTGGACTGACGAAATCTGTAATCTGCCGCATCATGGACTCAGACTCGTCTAGACTCGGGGTGACTCGACTCGCCCGTGTGAAAGATATTGGTCCTCCATCGTGCTATCTAATACAATATCTACTTAACTCAACCAGCCTAAGGCAGTGGCTCCCAAACTGTGGGTCGCTAACAGATTTTTGATAAGTTGCGAGAAATTTTTGTAATAATTTGAAATGAAAAAATAAAAATAGAAAAGGGAAAAAAAATAACAAAACGGGGGATGAGGGTAATGAGGCGTATAGTATATTGAAACGGGTATCTTATTTCACGTTCGTGACTGTGGTGTCGACGTCAATGACGTAATCAACAGGAACCGGAAACAAACTCACCCGTCGCATACGCTTATTTAAGAGAGATAGATAATTTAAAAATTTATAAAATATGGATGTATAGGCCTTTTTCGATTGTAAATTAAGATAGTACACCCAAATGAAATATATACAGCCCACATCGGTGATCGAATGGTCTTTCTAGTGTTAAACTGGATTGCCACTGATGGGTAGATCGGGGTTCGAGTACCAGTCAGGTGCAGAAAGGGCGACTTTTCTCTAGGTCTACGTGACTTCTCACTCTCCACGAGAACTCTGGTACATTTAATCCAAAACTATACCTTCCTCATCCCAATCACACTAGCGTAATTAATGTAAGGCTACGCATACTAAGAGACAGTGAAAAATGTTTAATGTAAAGTACATAAGATTCTAGAAAAGTGACGTGAATGATCTAACTTGTCTTCCGAATAAATCAGAACCGTGTGTTGCTTTCAAGTACAGTCTATTCCAAATAAATCTGGAACTCTTCGCCCTCTACAGTTGCCCATGACATCCTGCTAAATTTGAACCAAATAGGCCTATTGATTTGTATGTATATTGCTGCTTTCTAAATTTTTCTTTAAAAACCAAAGGAAAGCAAATTTGATTGAAATTTTTTTGTGCACATCATTTAACACCCTCAGCACACCCGACCGAGATTCGAACCTCGATATCCCCAACATCGGCACTGTATTCTACTAAGATAGTAGCGCGTTCAGATCATGCGGCCACAGAAGCAGGTTTCAATATATTAATAAATCAAGTCACGTGATCTGCAGCTGTCAATTATAAATACTTATAAAATAACACAAATAATATTGTAAAGTTATCAATGTTGGCGGCAAAAAAAAAAAAGTTGAATTGTCTAAACTGTTCTTCCAACCAAAATCATACTATACCTATTCGGACTATCCGTTTATTTATACTAATTTAGGGATGAAAAAGGTAGAATATATTGGGAATGTACCCATATTTTCGTAGAGGGAAGAAGTGGGAACATATCCAGGAGGGAAAAAAACCTGCTAAGTACACCTGAACGGGATTCAAACCCCGATCTCCCCGTCATCGCCAGACCAGTTTATCGCGATAGTGACTTCTTGGAGACTACTGAAGCGGTTGACTGGAAAATTTAGTTCATTTTCAAATACAAAAATTGATTAATATTACTTTAAAAAAATACTTATCAGTGGTAACGCATCCAATGGCGTCAGTCTCATCTTGTATGGTTTGTCGGTGAAGGGGGATAATTCGGGGTTTAAATCCTGGACGGGCCGAAAGTACCATTTTTTCTTTCCAAAATGATTTACTACTCTAAGAATTACCTGTTAGCAAGTGTTGATACATTTATTCCAATTTTTTTTTTCTTTCTCATCCCCACCTTATTAATGTAAACGTGCCGATAGCCCGTAGAGGTAATAAAATCCTAAGCAAGGGATAAGTGAGGAAATGTTTTTACAATATCTCTCTAGTTCCGTTTCCTTCTGATTAGGAACGCAGGAAATGGCATTGCAATGCTGCGCCTCTCCCGAGCTGTATTAACTTTACTAAGAAGACTCGATACTCCCAGGATGAGTCGTCATCATGAGGGAGTGTAATAGGACACGAGCTAAGGGCAGTATTTTTGAAGTTTTAATGGCAAAACGTATTTTGTCAAAATAAATAAAATAATTCTCCCGTAGAAACATGGGAGTTTAATTTTCTCCACATGGTGATATCAACAGTTGTTGAATGTCTGTCATGAGCATAGCGTCATTAGATGAGAAAATTTTTAAATGAAGAGAAAAAGTTGTCATTAAATTTCATGACACCCTTGACATATATTCAACAACTAATGAGGTCACCTTATGAATAAAATTATACTCCATGCTTCTACCGGAGAATTATTTAATTTATTTTGACAAAAAACAATATCTTGTTATAAAAACTGCATAAATACTTTTTTCTCGCGTCCCCTACACTCCGACCGTAAGGCTCATCTTTTATTATAAAACATCTTTTGGGGACAAGATACATAAAAGATTTCTTCATCAGATACGACTTAGTTTGATTTTCTACAAGTTTTAATTTCAGCAGTTCTTAAACCTTCTTCAATGGCCGTATGGTCTAAGGCACCACTCTCGCAGTAGATTAGACTGCCGATGACGGGGAGGTCGAAGTTCGAATCTAGGTCAAGTGTAATGAGGTTTTTCAAAATGGTTTTCCACGCAAATGTGGGCACATTTCCTCTAAATATAACCTTCCATATCCATCAAACCATTAGCTTAATTATTATCAAGGCATGTAGCCCAAACATGTAGTAAAATAAGTGGTGTAGTCGTAAATTTAGTAGGGCCGGAACGCAAACTTACGTAAACTTAGCCACCCCCAAGTTGAAGGGGGAGAGGCTTTGGGGGGCACGGTGCCCCAACTGCCGTAGACTAAAAGATTCTACAAACATAAATGCCTCTAGAAGCTATTTGGAGCATTTTTTTTATGGTTACTAAGGCAGAAACTTACTTAGCGCACTTCCCCTAAAATTCCAAGAATTTACATGGAGCGCAGTAGATTTCTGCAGAAGACTCATAGTAAGAAAAAAAGTTTTAACATAATATTGATATAAAATTAAACATTTAACTTAGAATCGTGTAGTATAAAACTTTAACAACAAAATAATTATCTTGAATATTTTCCCATGAAAAGCAGTGCTAAAAACAAATATTGAATACATAGGCTTAGATCAGAGGTTGGCAACCTTTTGGGACACAAAATGACTTATTAACTCATCAAAATTCCCGCGATCAGTGTTTCTTCAAACTACTTTTGCTTTTTTTTATCAATGCATCTTATTTTTATTCCTTAGATTCAATACTTTCTCAAATACTTATGTTCCCATTCTTTTTTCTTTTTTTTTAATTGATTAAAATGAACCTTTTCATATTAAATTATTTAAATGTCCTTAAACATTATCAATATGATTTAATATTAAACTATACATTTCTTATAACACAACCTATTATAACCGATCAAGGTCCCACTCAAATATTATTTTAAATTACTTGACAGCCTGTGTATGAGAATTTAAAAGACTTAAGAGATCGATTTTCAATGACACTGTGAGTTTTTTCTCTCACGATCGACTGAAAATTGCCACGAAATTGAGCGAAAATTGCCGCGAGATCGACTGAAAATTACCGCGAGATTGATTCAAAATTGCCACAATATCGACCCCTGCCTTAGTGATCTTTGAATAGAAACGTTTAAAACTACTTGATAAAAAGTCTTGTTCAAATTCCGGGATGTAGTGTATATGACAAATGTTCAAGAATAATTTGCTGAGATGACATGTGGAGGAAATTAAACCAAACGTATACTACTGAGGGAGTGTTTTATTTATTTTGGCCGAAAAAGGTTTTTTTTGTTAAAAAAACACTAAGTATACCAACAGCCTAACCTGACCCTACAGCGATTATAGTGGAATCGCCACTAAAAGAAACCTCGTAGAGAATTTTAAACTAGATTTAAACTTGCCAACTTTTATCAAAGGTCAATCGACAATCACTATATAAAAGCCAATACATTTAGCTCTCACGTCCGGTTTATTCGTGTATGTATAATTAACGCTAATGTGTTAGGGATGAGGAAGATCAGATTCAGAGGAAGTTTACTCACATTTACGTGAAGGGAGAGTGGAAAACCATTTGGGAAAAACCACCCTCAGAACATATAACCAGCATTCAAGCCTCAATATCTCCGTCATCGGCAGTCTAGTGCATTGCGAGAGGTGGCGCCTTAGACTATTGGCTATCCAAGTGGGCCAGTCCCTCTATTTAGGTTACAGATTACAAGATTGGCACCATCTCTAAAAATATATTGATTGGTCCAGAACACATGGTTTGATTTACTAATATAACATGTCTACATAAAAGTATATATTAACTTGTTAGAGAGGTTTATTTTTATGTCGATCTGACTATAAAATGCGACGGCGAGGTATCCAACTACAGCATATCCTGATTGGTAGGAAGAACCATACATGGTAGTTACTTAAGCTACCAAAACCACTTTAATATATTCATACATCAAGTCATGTTATCTGCAGCTGTCACTTATGATATATATTATCAATACTTATAAAATAACACTAATAATATGTTACAAATGTTGGCTGTAAAGAAAGATGATTGAATTTTCTAAACCGTTATTCATAACAAAATCAGGTTATAGTTTTCTTTTTCTCTTCTTTTTACACAATCGCTTCTACTACCTACTTTAAAACGGTCTATTATTCATAAAAATAGAGTATACTTAAAACTTAGTGTGTAGATCAAATATATATATACAGAAATACACGCAGTCCCCTTTAAAAAATTATTATTATTATTATTATTATTAGCACCGCGTCTTACTACCCCCTTAAAAAAACTGCCTTGAGTCTCATTGCTCGGTCAGGTTGTTCTTAACATACTATATCTAGGAACGCAGGATAAAGAAGGTGAATTTGAAATAAGTGCACCCACATGTATCTGAAAATATGTTGGTAAACACACACACTCACACCCTTCAATGTGCCTGTCTAAGATCCTATATGAACCCCTTCCGTTACTCGTGTACAACTCTCGGCACCATGACATAACCAATGGCGTACCTCTTCCGGCTTTTCATAAAAAAAGGTGAAAAAAAGTTCCTGACACACATTAAGGAGGCCTTGGTCAGCGAAGTATCAATCGCTATCAGACTAAACGGCTTAAAATACAATAGCCTGTGTCGTTTTCTGTAACGTATTCTCTATTTTGTAAAATATTATCTCCCCTTTACCCTTCACTTACAACCACACTTTGTCATATCATTAATAAAGAAGGAAAAGAAAACTGCGAGACTTATTATCATCTCAAGGTAAAGAGGAAAGTTCGCTGCTTGTTCTCAAATAAGCCTATATTAAAATATTCTGTTGTGAGCCTAACAAAAAATAACAGAATTTGTTAGAAGAAGACTAAAATCAGAGCCTTGTTCCATCAAGCCTAGTCTCACAGCTCCGTAAATATGTTTAAAAAGTTGTCGAAAATGAGTTTATTAATTTTCACACATATATTTCTTTTAATATAACTAAAACTAAGCAAAAAAGAGCCCTGTTGAAATCTTTAGACTTTATTTTGGCGTAAACCATAATTTTAAATAACGCATCGTAGAAATAAATATTGCGCTAGAGCTAAACTTATATGAGACAATTTCTCGCTTACCGAGGCGGCTTCCTTAAAGTCTGTATTTATGTGTTCATCCGTCAGACACCCTTTGTAAAAAAAAACTATTTGAATATAATAATAATAATAATAATATTTAGCACCGCGTCTTACTAACCGTTCGGGTTATACGCTTTAAGTACTAATTACGCTACTGGATTAGGAATTGGGAAGGTTGAATTAGAGGAAATGAACCCGCATTTCCGTGGAGGGAGAGTGGAAAACCATTTAGGAAAAACCACCCCCAGTTCACCCGACCGAGATTCGAACCTCGATCTCCCCGTCCTCAGCAGTCGATCTCAACACGACAAGCGCGTTAGCCAACTACGCCACCGAGGCGGGTGCTCAAGTTGAATTGTTTATAAGTCTTCGACGCTGTGAACTCTAGGTGGTACGTAGCGCACCCCCTAAAATCCTTCGCATGCCCTTAGGGGTATGCTTACCAGTGTTTGGGAAACAACCCTGTAGAGCAGTAGTTCTCAAAGTGTGGTGGGCGTACCCCCGGGTTCACGCAAGCAGCTCTCACAGAGAAAATGACCATAGAACCAAACGTGGCGGAGAATTTCCGAGGTGATTGAAATACATTTCAGCCTTTGATTACCTTATATTTGTCATTTGTGGAAATTTTATCTTAGGGCTACATTAGACTTTTAATCACGATCAAGCAGTTTAATCTAAGAATAAGTTTGAGAATCACTGTTTTAGAGCATATAAACGCACTGTAGTTTCTTTAAGACAGAACACAATCTTGAGAACCATAAGTATTCGCAAGGATGCAGGTTTGTGTCTGTCTTCTCTGGGAAAAATGTTGATTTTGTTCCATGTCGGGAACAATGCTGGAGAAAACGTGACCTTGAAGTCTGAGAATCACCTGCGGTTTCAAAAACTGGTTATGAAGTGTATTTGGGTTAGTAGTATTAAGATTTCCCTTTTTAAATGTGATTCTGGAGAAGACTTGAGAAGATCAAGTAGACAGACAGGGTGACAAATGAACAAGTCATAAGACGACCGGGTGAGAAGAGAACCATTTTCGGTGTGATTATTCGGTGATTGAGTTAACTGATACCTCGTGATCTTAATTGATCACTCAGCTGACCATTTCTGCACGTCCATCACACTGCCTTAAAATTTGAGTGAATAATTACACTTGGCATAGAACGAATCCTGGATAGCTCAGTGATTAGAAAATTGGTATACTAGCCCACAGGTTCCGGGTTCGATTCCCGTGTCCAGGTGTCATTTTTCAATTCAAAGAATGTGATATTTAGATGCGGCTATAGCCCTAATTAACAAATAATAGTTTGCTTATTTAATCCATCATTGCTTCGTTGAGTTATTCATAAAATAAATGCTAGATTCAAGGTTTTGAAAATTGAGTCAATCAAATTTCGAATTTTATTTTTAACGTTAACATTCATGATAAGATGTTAGTACTTTTTTCCGAAACATTCACACACCCTTTTTACAATATTTACAATTTTTATAATTTTTTTTATCTCCACGTCTTACTATCTGTTCAGGTTGTAGGCTACGCATATATAATTATTACTATAGTGGGGTAAGAATGAGGAAGGAAGCATTGTAGAGGTAATTTGCGTGTAAGGAGAGAGGGAAACCCTTTAGGATAAACCACCCTCAGTAGAACCAACCGAGATTCAAACCCCAATCTCCCGTTCATCAGTACGCCAGTCTAACACGAGAGAGACCCCTTAAGACCATTCGGCCATTGAAGAAGGTTATTTTTTATAACTGTTTCTCATATTTAGCGTAGTTGATGATTATGTTAATCAAATGTGGGGGTAGAAAACGTCAAGAAATCCTTCATTACTTAGGAAATGGTGTGTTATTTAAAAAAAAAATAGGGCTCGGGTCAAAATTGAGGTGGAAGGTATCATCAATATACCTTTATAACAACTTTAAAAAAAATATATATATATATATATATATATTTGATAGATTTAAAAAAAATGAATGAACAGTAGAATTAACTCATTTTTAACCAAGTTTAACGCTAAATGTCACAGTTCTAAGATCAAAGTAAATGATTAGAAACAGTCCGACACCTTAGCTCAGCCTGTAGCGTGTCTGCCTACTAAGCTAGGGTCTCAGATTCGATTTCCTGCGTGGCCGAAAATTTATTATTGATGAAAATATGGGTTTACCCTTTTCATATTGATAAATTAACGACCGGGGACTGGATGTTGTGCCTATCCTAGTCTTAAGTGATATTATAAGGCAGCGGTTCTCAAACTGGGGTACGCTGGTATCTTTCAGGGGGTACGCGAGCAGCTCTCAAGGGAAAGTTGGCAAAATAACAAGGGACATAAGGAAAAGCCTAATTGTTGGCAGTTATCGTTAATTTGTTATTAACACTCCATTTTTCCCTGTATTTTCGTTAATTTGTTATTAACACTCCATTTTTCCCTGTATTTTCTCGGCTGGAGAACTATTTCTGAGAATTTTCATCCCTCTACCTGACATCTCCTACATTAGCAGTGTATTATCTCTTTCTCAACAATATATCTCTCTTAGAGTGGTTTTTCATCCATGCTATACCTAAAAAATAAGTACTGCAATAGGCGAAATTTGGAGCCGGACCTGTGCTTGAAAATTTCAACTGGACAACCAGACATAAAAAAAAAAAATGTGCTAAGCCATACAGCCCTTTCACTGAAAAACTTTTGAGATTTATAATACATCAGCTTTAGAATTACAATCAAAAATTTTGATATGAAAATGTTGTGCTTAGGTTTATTTATTTTTTGAACGAATTTGTGAATAAAATGTATAAAACTTTTCTACAGACTTTTTACAGTAAAATAATGGTGTTTTAACTGTTCATAACGATTCTTAATAATAGATAATATTAAGGTTATAACAGTAGGATTCTCACATTTGAAATATGATATACGGATATTTTCCCCCCAATAGATTAGATATATCAATAATTTACCATGAGGCTATTATTTTTAAAGCCCGTCATTTGTACTTTTTTTTTATCTTAGGGGTACATTAAACTTTTAGTCATGGCCAAGGAGTACAATCTATAAAATGTTTGAAAACCGCTGTTATAAGGCATATGAAGCTAAGAAAGGCCTTTATAAAAAAAAATTGACCTAGCTCATAGGCTGGAAACAGTAATGGATATAAAAAGAGAGAGTTAGAAACACAGATAAAAAAAATATACGGCGTCAGCCTGCAATCAAGCTATACCAACCGACCGCCGTCTGTTGGCGAAGATAGTGCCAGCTTGTGCTAATAGAGGATGTTATGTGGTCAGAACGACGAAACCGCCGACCGTTGAGCTCAGTTTTCTAGACCAGGACCGCTAATTTTTTCATTCGAGTAGCTTCTCATTTGACCTCACGAGGCCGAGTTGACCCCGTCACAAACCCACTGCTTAACAAATAATATGGAAGCGCCCGGGAACCTTATTTTATTTATTTAGCAGCGCGTCTTACTATACCGTTCGGGTTATACGCTTAAGTACTAAGCACGCTAATGGATTATAAATCGGGAGGGTTGAATTTATAGGAAGTGGACCCGCATTTGCGTGGAGGGAGAGTGGAAAACCATTTAGGAAAAAACCACACCCAGTTCAACCGATAGAGATTAGAACCTCGATCTCTCCGTCCTCAGCAGTCTAGCTCAGCAAGAAACTAGCGCGTTAGCCAACTACGCTATCGAGGCGGATCGCCGGGGATCGAGCCCGGGAACTATGGATAAATATATATCAAGCTTTCCTTTAACAGAAAAATAATATAAAATAATGTCACAACATAAAATATAGTTACTATTATTTGTGGTTTGGTAGCTTGAAATCTGCCGTTCCCGTAAGAAATACAACAGTGTGCGGATATTTCCCTTCAAGTAGTTGGTGCCCTTAAGTCAAAATTGCAGAAACGAAATTATTATGGCTAAACTAAGTTAGCAATTTTTTTTATTATTAATTTAACATCAAAGATTTGATATTTTTGTCAAATTACATGCAAGGCTTCATTGTCAAGGAAATTATTATATTGTTCTGGACGAGTATTCTACAAGAGTAGTTAATAATAAATATTTTCACTAGTCACGTGTTCTTGCCATGTTAGTGTGTTATGCGTGTAGTAGGCCAAGAGACTGTAAGACATCGTATCTTATAAACTGAAATAAGTGTCTAAGTCCATCCAAAGAGGATAAAATTAACTATCTTTAATGGTCAATTTTGCTACACTTATATAACTTGTATGTGTAGTCAAGATATATTAATTATTGTCAATGCAAATCATTTAGTCACTCAAGTAAAATTAATTTTGAAACTCTAGTTCATAATTTATTAATATTTTTTTTTACAAATCAAAAACACAATGGGTTTATTTTTTAAAATGGCTTACGTTACTCTTTATTGTAGTTGAATATCCCTCGGACACAACCGTTTGAGTTTCATGGAGGTAAGTAGAATTTAATTTTTGGGGTGAGAGGGTTCCAAAATGTTAAGTTTATGGCATGATGTTAAGACTTACTGTTAAACCTTAAGAAATAAGAATATTGTTATTTTATAAGGTAGTGGTGGAATTTTATTCGTTTAAGAGGGTAGTAGGAGGCAAGTAACATAAAGTTGTTGTTTTTAGAGAATTTATATCCTCCTCACTTTCAGTTAATGTTAGAAAATTATACTCTTTTAACAACTATTTAAAATAATGCTCGCCTCAAAAATGTTTTAAATTTGGATACTCTTAGAAGCTATATGGAGTAGTTTCCTTAAGGAATGTTTGAAAATATTTATACTTATAAAAACCATTTTAAGTGTTGCTCACCAGATTTTTGTAATACATTAATAGGTGTAATTGTAGGTGACCTGGTGGTCTAGGGGTAAGGTGTCAGACTTCTATGCTGGCGGCCGCGGTTCAATCCTCGGTCCCGGCAAAGATTTATCTGATTACCAAACCCTTCCTTCACCTCTGACAAGACGTGAAGTAACCACAACTTGTGAATGTGGGTAATGCCAGGCCTCCACCGTGGTTCGGATTCCACGTTAAACTGTAGGTCCTTCATTTCATCTCACATTCACCCTACCATTGCACATTAGCGTAAGTGCGTATAACCCGAACGGGTAGTAAGACGCGGTGCTAATAATAATAATAATAATAATTAGAATATATCTGAATTTGTCCTCGCCCAGATTTAAAAAAATAATTGTAACGCCCTTGAAGTGTTCTTTGTCTGACTTTATTTCTTTTTTTCTTTCAAAAATTATAAAACTCTAAAAGCTAGACCTATATGAAGCAGTCATATAATTTGTTTGAATTCGATGCCCTTAGAAGCTATTTGGAATGGTCCGCACCTGATTTTTTTTTAATTAGATGCTTTTAGAAGCTTATTGGAGTAGTCTTCACAAGGAATTTTTTTTATATAAATATTATATGCTTATAAAAGCTATTTGAACTGATTCCCTACAGATATTTCTTTTAGAAAATGAATGCCTCTAGAAGCCATTTAGAGTAGGCCTAATATTCACCTGGAAATCTTGTGAAAATTAAATGCCTATAAAAGCTACTGATTTTTGAAAAGTGAACGCCTCTATAAGTTATTTAAAGTTTGATATAAGGTCATCTTAAATCTTCATATTAAAAACTTAGGAACATTTCTGGGTGGTAGGTAGTGGGGGCAAAGGGGGGTTGAACCCTATGACCCTTTCATCCCTTCGCCCATAAAAAGTGTATATGTATTTTAATATAATAAAAAGAAACTTGTTTAGACGCAGGATTTCAATTAGGTTTTACACTATACCACGCACGGAAAACATGAAATCCTAGTTTTGATTCCAATTTTGTTTACAGTAAAGTCATTGTTGTGAATGAATACATATAACTTGCCGGCGGTAGAAATCGTGATCGTTTAATTTATGGATAGGAGGATATGTTAAGGCTGTAAGACAATATTTAGTAGTTTCTTGAAAGGTGTATCGAGGTGTGTACAAACTACAACTTCATACACGGAAAAATATTGTATTAATTTAAATCTTATGGCGTCAAAGAAGCGCGATTATTGAACACGGACAACGAATGTCTATTTCTGAGCTTTCATTTGAATTAAATAGTTATTGTGTGTATAAATAAATTGCAAGCTAAGCTAATAAAATAAGACGTGTTTAATAGTTGATACAATATAAAAGTCACATAATAGAACGTATTGATAAAACCACCGCGCTTTTTTTTCTTTTGATTAATTTTTCCTTAATAAATGAGATTCTAATTGATTTTACCGGAAGTAGTAGGGGGAGATGTGTAACAATACTTTCTGATATTCTATAATTAAATGTAGGCCTTCGATTCAACCATTTATTCAACACTACAGTACTTTTGGCAAGTAAAATTTAAAAAATTACACATTGTTTCAACTGGCACATAGCTTTATTAAGATGTAATAGATTTATATTTTCTTAGAAATTGTGGAAGAATTGAATTTATTTATTGGAGAAATAATTTTTATAAATATTATAATTACGAATACGTACTTTTTTAAGAACTTCTTGAACATCATCCTCACTCCAATCTTGAATTTCTTGACACGCTGAAAAGTGACTTTTTCTTGACATGGCGTTTTGAAAAAAATAAAACAGGTGACTCACCTGTATTATTTACTAACTTCACTTGTTTGAATCGTTCCTACCAAGCGGTTAAAATATATATTTAATACAAAATCCAAACGCTCTGTATATTTATTTTAAGAGTACAACAAATTAGATATCACAGTTTATCGACAGCGTGTGCTTTCTTATCTGTCAGCAGAACAAACAAAAAAAAGGGTGAAACAAAAACTGGAAACAGCTGTGTGACACACTCGACACACGCCCGGTAACCTAGCAACAAAAAATATAAAACAAACTGTCCAAAAGTCCTATTATTACATGACACACGGCACTCCTATGGATGACATTTCCATCATGACACATACACACGCTTCCGCCAGATACTTGAGCAGGGGGTGAGGTAATGTTTCACAGACTGTGCTTTAATCATCAACAAAATACGTTAATTGTATTGAATCGATACATTCCTGTCACGAATTGGAAGTAAGAGTTGATGCTCGATAGATCGTATGGTTTGTAGTTTTTACTGAAAGCTACTAGGTAGCTCTACTGGTCATTTCGACAGTGCAGATGTGGCAGAATCTTGAACTACCTCGTTATTTTTACGGTAGTTCGGGTCCAGTCGAAATTTTGAACAGCCAAAGTTTAATAATGACGCAATTCGCTTTATGTATTTTTTTGTAGCTGACTAACATACTATTTTTGATATATTAATTATATATCTCATAATTTAAATACTTGGTTTCATATTAAAATTCATGGAACAACATAATTCATATTTTTTTTATTTTAACGATTAGATATATCAAAAAACTCTTTTTTTTATGATACTTCCAATAAAACATATTTGGAACGAGATTGAATGTTCTTTATTTATATATAACGCTATTCTGGGCTATATTCACAGATTTAACACATAGAGCCTTTCACTCTTCCAAATGGAAAAATAAACTATGAAAAAATTGGTTTAATATAGATTCAGAAATCTACATTTAAATAAAATTAAAGAAAATTATTTTTACCTATGAATATGAGAGTTTAAATAATTTGGTTTAGATTAATTTGGCAAAATATTATATATCTACGTCCTCACGCTCTTGACGCTATTAATGTTTAGTGAACATGTTGATAGTTGATAAAGTGAGTGACATATGACATTTGGTGACCACGTGGCTGGCTAGGCCTATGGATATGATGAAAGTATAGCAAGGTTATAGTATATCGTGACTCCCAAAGGTAGTCAGTCAGTCTATTTCGCCCCTCCTGCTCCATTATCACCCACCTTTTCATTGTGATGTGGACAAATTGGTGCTCATAACACTGATTCAGTCATACCTAACCAACCGAAAAAAAAATGCGTAAGTTATCTGGTCTAGAATATACATTATAAAGGTGGGGTGAGAGGGAACGTGAGAAAAGACGCTGTTTTTGCCAAAATAAATCAAATATTGCTCCAGTAGAAAAATAAAGTTGAATTTTCTTCACACGGTGATATCAACAATTGTTGAAAATCTGTCAAAGGTGTCCTGGAATTCAATGACAACTTTTTATCTCCATTTAAAAAGTTTCTAATCTAATTGCACTATGCTTATGACAGGTATTCAACAATTATTGTTGATATCACCGTGTGAAGAAAATTAAACTTTATGTTCATACTGGAGCAATATTTTATTTACTTTAGCCATATTTTACACTGCAAAAATACTGGTTTTTTTCTCGCATTCCCTTCCACCCCAAATTTAAAAATTCTACTCCCTATTCGTTAGTGCCAGGTAGGAGTTCCCAAACTTTTTAGATCAAAGGGCCCTTTTTATCAGTATAAATACATGCTGGAGAATTCATAAACATTCACTAAAGACAGTTACATTTTACAAGCATAAAAAACCCCGTAAACATCGCATGTTCTAGAAAATGTACTTTATTCAAATTTGAAAAAAAATGGCGGTTCTTTTTAGTGATGCTATTAAAAAAGGGAAAAACAAATAAAGAATATTATAAAACTATCTCGCGAAGCCTGAGATATCTATGGAGGAGCACAGTTTGAAATATGGTGCTCTAAGCGAAGAAGGTGAGGGGAGTTAATATTTAGGAAATGCACCAGCATTGGACTGCAGAGAAGTGCAAAACTATAATCGAGATTTTTGTTTTTATAAAAAAGTATAATACGATACCCCAGTTCAGTCAATACTTCAATATACCAATTCGATCATAAAATAACACATTTATATTGATGTAACCGGCCCCGCGGTGTAGTGGTCAGTGCACCTGACTGCGACCCTTGGTGTCCCGGAATCGATTCCCAGCTGGTATCTTGGGTATCCCGAAAGAGGAATTACCCCAACGATCACCAAGGTTTGGTTACTCAGGCTTAAGTTAGGTTTAAGTGTTTCCACTGGTTTCACACTCATTATCACCCTCATTCACTATCACCCTCATAACTCACTATCACCCTCATAGCTCATGATCACCCTCATAACTCACTATCACCCTCATAGCTCACTATCACCCTCATAGCTCACTCTCACCATCATCTCATCTTATCGAGACATGGAAAGAGCCTTCACAGAAAGGATGTACGATTAATACATCCGGATGTCCCCTGGGCAACAGTACCTCAGTACTAGCCAATCTTTCCAGAAATTTGTCCATAAATGTTATAGCCTTAACGCGCAATATTATTATAATAATGAGAGGAATAATTTATGGATAACTTCTATACCAGTGGTTCCCAACCTTTTTCAGCTGGTGCCCCCCTTGGTAGATCATCAAATTCCCACGCCTTCCCCCTTCCCCCATTTATCCCACATTTTTTGGAGTACCTAGTTGTAAACTATATCATCAGAAAGTTTTGTTAGCTATTCACTTAGTTATTTTATACAAAAATCAATGTAACACTCGAAGCATAGTGCTACAAAAAAACAACAACTTAAAATTAGTGTGATGTTTTGATTTCATTAGTTCTTGAATATTGGGTTTGATGTTTGACAAAGCGCACCGCAAATCTCTTTCCACTTCAAATTGGCAACATTGTTTAGTTTTTATGAGATTCAGAGTTGAAAATTCAGTGGTGTTGCAGGTGGCAGCAATGGAAACTAAGGGGATATATATAGTATGATTTTGGTAGGAAGAACAGTAGAAGTTAGTTACTAAAGTTACTAGAACAATTTTAATATATCCATACATCAAGTCATGTGATCTACAGCTGTCATTTTTGATAGATATTATCAATTACTATAAAATAACACAAATAATATAGAGAAATGTTATCAATGTTGGCTGGAAATAAACATGTTCGAATTTTCTCTAGTGTTCTTCCAACCAAAATCAGGGTATATATATATAAGAATTGGGGGAGGGGGAAGGGTAGAAAGGAGAATTAAGGGGGTGAATCGAGGTTTGCGGGCTTGAAAATAAATACGGGCATGCGTACGAGTGTCTCACTTTTGGCTGGTCACCTAATACTAGGTTCTAGTGTAAATATTCATGGAACGTAAGAGATTAATTTTGGGAGCAGTAGCTGCATTAATTATTAATAATGATAATGAAAATGATGAGAGGGAGCGTAAGAAAGAATTTGGACACGGGACTGGCTGGAAAGACGAAATAATGTTCGCAGGATGCTAGAAATGATACATTCGGAGCTTAGGTAGGCTACATTCGAGGAGACTCGTTTAGTACCTCTCTAAATTTGTATTCATTTATTTACGATGTTGTCAGAGTCCCCTAAGCCCATGGGTGTCAAAGTACAATATCCTTGATACACAAATGTTCTTTTTTAGGCCTGCGACCACTTTATATTCTAAAAAAAAACCACCCAAGGTTGGCATGCTATCAAGTTTATTTAGATTAAAATTGGGTCTGGAACACAAATTGACGTTTTTAAATTATATTTTTTAAATTATACATATATATATATATATATATAGTCATATTGTGGCAATTTGGTATTATATAAACAAGGATGCTTAGAATAATTTTCTGCCAACAACAAAATCACATTCAATGACCATGTTGGCACCATTTTTACAATTTATCCACACACAGTCTTAGTGCGCATTGTTTTGTCGAATTACACAGACTAGTGTCGGAACTAGTACGAAAATAGCGCCTGTTCTATCCTCACAGCTACAGTAGCCCCACGGCTTCTTTGGTGCTGACTGACAGCTTACAGCTGACTTCTGACAGTCAACATTTAGGTATATACATAAATTTTGACCGTCAGAAGTGACATCTGCTAAACACGTGTTTTTGCATATCATCTGGTTCGGCGTAGGGATACGTAATTTGGTCTGGTAACTTTTAAAAGCTGTCAGTCAGCACCAAAGAAGCCATAGGGTAGTATGGTAGTCAGTACCAAGTGGAAGAACCAGTATACTTTTTCTGATTCACACGACGCTAGATGATGACGTGCTAGCTAGCACACAGGACTCCAAGTACGAGCTAGTGTCGTGTGATACGGGTGGTAAGTTATAACTGGTAAACAGTATTGCCAATAATGCAAGAAACACTTATCTTATTTTGGAAAAGGGATTGAAATGAAAAACAGTCTTTAATTCTTAGCTGAATTTAACTTTATTTCTTATCGTTCCATCTCCCCCTTCAGTTTGGGAACTACTGATGTATACTATCAATGAAATAACCACCAACATCTGTGGACACGCTTCCTAGACGCCCAGCCTTTCTACAGTAGCCCCATGGCTTCTTTGGTGCTGACTGACAGCTCACGGCTAACTTATGACAGTCAACATTTAGGTATATACCTAAATTTTGACCGTCAGAAGTGACAGCTGCTAAACACATGTTTTTTGCAGATCATATGGTTCGGTGTAGGGATACATAATTTGTTCTGGTAACTTTTCAAAGCTTTTAACTATCAGCTGTGAGCTGTCAGTCAGCGCCAAAGAAGCCATGGGGCTACTGTAGTTTGGTTTGCAAGTGACAAAGAGGTTGGAATAATAGTTGTGCACACAAATTAGATTTTGTCTTTATTATGATACGAGTAGGTATAGCTTACATTTTAAATTAAGAAATATGATTTATTTTTATGTTTCATTATTGTGAACGAATGACAATATTAGATTGAAAAACATATAATTTGTAGGAATTCAATTACATTCACTTGATTGAGAAATATGACAACCTAGACACGGAAATCGTAATTTTTACACTTGATTAATTTTGATCCAAATTCCAGGACTGATCATTTATATGTAGATAGATAATCATCACGCATCAATGTTTGTGATACACATTAACTAAAAATATCAATTGTATGTTCATAAAATTGAGCTAAGATATTGTTTGAGGATAAACAATTTATATCTTATCTCAATACCAATTTAACCATTCGCTTAAAAAAAGAAATCACATCGTTAAAACTAATTATATCCTGACAGTGAACATAATACAGGATAATCGACAAAGGTGTCCGAGATTTCATAGTAAAATAACTATGGAAATAATCAATTGGTAATACATAATAGTTTAATTGAATTTATTTACAGAAGAAAGCTTGCAGAAGTTGCCACACGGTTTAGACAAAAATGACATTTTCTGAGGATCCTTTTTTGTTTCTTACGTAAGGGTGGGATTATTAAAAACAATTAAAATCACACATATAACATAACTTATTACTTACATTTACACTTTAGAGTTTGCAACGCGAAAACAAATTATTAAAAATCAACATTATGAGTAGTTATGGAATTGTTATTATTATTATTATTATTATTATTATTATTATTATTATTATTATTATTATTATTATTATTATTATTAGCACCGCGTCTTACTACCCGTTCGGGTTTTACGCACTTACGCTAATGTGTAATGGTAGGGTGATTGTGAGATGAAATGGAGGACCTACAGTTTAACGTGGAATCCGAACCACGGTGGAGACCTGGCATTCCTCACATTCACAAGATGTCTTGTCAGATATGGAATTGTTATCTCACTTGATAGGCGTGCAAAAATCGCAACCAGTTCAGAAACAACATGTCAATAGTAAACAGCTCAAAAGTTTTACATATTTGTTTTACATTGAACATATAGCCAAATACAGAATACATCCATAGTTTATGTATGAAAGGATTTTTGTTATGTATGCTTATTAAAGGGAAAACAATATGCACATCAATAACATAAGGTATTTTGGAATAAACAAGTCAGTTGTCAAAGGTAATTTCTTTAGCTGTGATTTCATTGTCTGGAGGGTTATTTAGACCCAGGGACCTCACTTATAGTGATTGAATTTTGAGTCACTCGTATCTCATCTGCTTGATGTTCTAAAATAAACACAGACGTATTACTTTTTTGACAGCGCATGCGCAGTCACTCTAATTGCAATAGATTCGACTAATAGATCTAGCCAGAACCTTCTAGTAGTATTAATTCAATTTGTTCCAAATCAGTTGAGGTTTCAAATTTAAATGTTGTTGAGTAAAGTAAATTGCGATAGGGACAAAAGTAAACAAAAGTTTTTCTTACAGAGCAATGAAAATACGATTCCTTATTTATAAACTATATTTTTATATAAAATTATAACTAAACCACATTATGTAAATGAAAATACATTATATTTATGAGGTGCTCATTTGCCTAAGAGCTACTAATTAATCTAATTGTTTCAAACGCTAAACTTAAATACATTCAAATCACCACTTAAACTAAGTAAAAAATAAAAAAAAAAGTGTTTGATAAGGCAGTATTGTTATATTAAAAACAGCTCGGGTGCGCTTACTATGAGATAAGTTTCTTATCTAACTACACTATCCTTGCTTTTTACTGGGTAGTTCGATATTTTGCAAGCCCTGAACACTTATAAACTTATATTCACAAATTACTGATGAACGGATAAGGTCATAATCGATTCAAAGCTACTTTCTCAATACTCCACCTTATGTTTCACTCTGTCTCTTTCTTTAATTCTGGCCAAAGTGTCATTTCTGGATTAACGATCCGGCATCAATTAGTATATTATGTAAATTGTAACTACAATTCAAATTGCATCATAAACTTTGTAGGTCTTTCATGCTTTACCACAATATTAAATAATATATCAAATACAATACAATGTATTTCGTAGCCTTAAAGTTCTGTTATTAACCCGATGCTACACTCTAGTGTCTATAGCCCGAACTATTTGAGATTTCCTGTTAACAATTCGGTGGCTCAGTCGATGGAGAGCTGGCGAAAGGAACCTTCCACGTCGTTTAAAAATAGAGCCGACGAGTTAGCGTTGCTCTTCTTTCTGTTCGGTCTTCGTGTCTCGTCCGCCCTGCTGCGTGGTTCGTCCTCTAGTAACCAGTCCCTGTACTCCTCCATCTTTCGGGTCCACGCGTCTGGAATTGAGGAGAACAAATCAAACGAATGTAGGCTGTACCTCATAAGTGGAAACATTCATACGCTCATACTGTCCTGGTTTAGTTAGGTCCGTATTAACCGGAAACTAGTAGCTTACGTTTTAACACATGGACTATTTTCTTATTTTAATCTAAGGGGGATGGAGATAAAGGATGTCTGGAAAGAAATACACCCACATTAGCGTGAAGAACGTATGGTAAAACTACAATTTATCAAATGTGAAAAAAAGAACCTTTAGTACTAGGTCAAGGTTCAAACATTAACCACTCCCTCAAAGGTGGCCTTGTGCAATGCAAGTCTAACGAATTAGACCCTAAGGCCCCCATTATTATTTTTGTTTAGAAGTTCATTTAAATTTTTAGCCATAGTTCTATCAATATTTAATCAATACAAGCCACATAATATTTTATGTTTATCATATTAAAAACCTGCATTAGCGTACTTAAAATTAATTCCTCATAATTATGTGATATTTTGTGCTGCTGATATTATGTACAACTATTTTGATTACCATGTTGTTGCTATTTATCTATAAAATGGAATATGTACTTGTTTGTGTTTCTTTCTTAGTTTAAATTATTTCATATTGTTTTTTTTTTGCACATTATCATATTGTGTAAATATATAATTCCCTTTGATTCAATTAACAATTTTATTTGAATAATATTTTAACGAAACCTTCTTGACATTTATAACCTTCTTGGTATTATTATGGATATATAATTCTATTATATTATATTAAGTGTTTTTTTTACTCCTTTGATAATAGAAGCGAGGGCCAAAATAAATTTAAAAATACCAATTCTATATTTGGAAATAAATTCTAAAAAACATAAGCTAGTTTTACTCCGATCGAAGGCAATAGTATGATTTGTATATTAACAGTTCATCGGGAAAATAAACAGATTTAAAAATAAAACCGCGTGAATTTTCAAATCTGGTTTTTCTTCTTAATCTTAAATCAAATAGATTTGATCTTTTTGTTTCAAAAAAAAAAAAAAATTTAAACTGAAGAGTTTAAAACATAGTTGATGGGTTTAGAGTTCTAATTATATTAGAAATTCTGACGCCTATATCTTGTTTATTTCACTAGACCTGCATTAAAGTATAAATAATAGATTATAACTTGCATCCAAATCCGATTAGGAATAATTAATAAAAACAACGGACACATATATCTATTATTTTTTGTATTGTAATGATTTACTTTCAAGATCATCATAAGACGATGTTTGGCGCCAAAATTACGTGATATAGGTGGGGGCGGGGAGGGGGGGGGGCTAACAAAAGGAAAATTCATCCTATTACAAAATTATGCCTTGTATATCGGTTGTAAATTACGTTGTGTACTTTGAATTTGGAAGTTCCCTTTCATAATCGGGATGAAGGTTCAAATGAAATAAGACAGTTTAATTGTTCCATATGGATTTATCTTATAGACGTACCATTTATATCCTTCATCGTCCCGACACTTCCACCGTATTCCTTCGGGAGGAATTCCATTGGGATGTACTTGTACAGGGTGTCCAGTTGGGAATGAATGAAGAACTAAAAATAAAAACACGAGTTTAATACAAAGTAATATTTTGTATTATAACATATACAGTAGCCCCGTGGCTTCTTTGGTGCTGACTGACAGCTCACAGCTGACCTCTGACAGTCAATATTTAGGTACCTACCCAAATTTTTACTGTCAGAAGTGACAGCTGCTAAACACATGTTTTTGCAGATCATATGGTTCTGCGTAGGGATACATAATTTGGTCTGGTAATTTTTCAAATCTGTCAGTCAGCATCAAAGAAGGCACGAGGCTACTATACACGAGGATTTATTTCAAGGAGTAATTGTTGAAGACCAGTTTATTTTATATATTTTTATAACCACGTCCCCGTTCTGGTTATACGCCTATGTAATAATTAAGCTAATGAGCTAGGGATTAAGAAGGTTTCATTTAGAGGAAGTGTAGCCGGATTTGCGTGGAGGGAGAGTTGAAAAACATTTTGGGGAAACCATCCTCAGTGCACTCGACCAGGATTGAACCCTGGTCTCCCCGTCATCGGCTATCTAGTCTACTGGCGAGAGTAGCGCGTTAGACCACGCGGCCAGTGAAGCGGGTAACCCGTTTATTTGAATAATTAATTTACTTATCTATACTTTTTTGCACAAAGTATTACTACTCGTTAGGATAAAATCGCACATGTACTAATCACACTAATGTACTAAGGTTGAGCAAGGTTAAACTTTTAAAGTAGGTGTACCCGCATTTGCGTAGAGGTAGAGTGTAAAACCATTTAGGGAAAAACACCCTCAGTACACTCGACCGAGATTCGAGCACCGCATTTATAGTATTTATCAAAAGTGACAGCTGCAGACGTATGGATACATGATAATGGAATTAGTAGCTTTTCTGGCTATCAGAAAATTATCTTCCTATGAAAATTTGACTTGTAACTTCATCAACCTTAAAGGTGTAGGAAAAGCGAGTTTGGGGTGGGGGTACATATATACGAATACAAACCTTATTGGCTAAATATATAATTTTCTAGCGGATCCCCCTTTCCCCTATAAAAATAAGCTTTCTACACTCTTGCTCATCACTATTTTACTAGTGTGATCAAATAAAATCCGTATAACCAGGACGGGTAACTAACTAGACACATATCACCCGCGTCAGTGGCCGCATGATCTAAGGCGTCACTCTCGCAATATACTAGACTGCATATGATAGAGAGATTGGGATTCGATCCCAGTCGGGTGTACTGAGGGTGATTTTTCTTAAATAGTTTGATAATCTCGCTTCACGCAAATGCGGGTACATTTTATAAATTCAACCTTACTAATACCTACCATATTAGAGTAATTAGTACATAGACGTATAACCCAAACTGGTTGTAAGACGCGGTGCTAAAAATAGATTTAAAAAAAGTCACAGATTAATAATAATAATAATAATAATAATAATAATACTTAGCACCGCGTCTTACCACCCGTTCGGGTTATACGCTTAAGTATTAATTGCACTAATGTATTTGGGGTTGGGGAGGTTGAGTATAGAAGAAGTGAACCCACATTTGCGTGGAGAGAGAGAGTGGAAAGCCATTTAGGCAAAGCACCCCCATAGTTCACCTGAGCGAGACTCGAACCTCGATATCCCTGTCCTTATCAGTCTAGCTCAACACGAAACTAGCGCGTAAGCTAACTAAGCTCCCGAGGCGGGTCGCAGATGAAAACTAAAAGAGAGAACCTCACCTTCTGAACCAACTTCTCCTTGAGCAACGGTGTCAGCACTGACATGACCTTCTCGAGGATGACGGGTGCGTTGATGAGGTGTATCTGGGCGATCCTCATGGGGAAGGCGTCCTGGATACACAGCATCATCTTGCGGAAGGCCGGCACCGTCGGCGAACACTTGGCGAAGTGTTGGGCGGTGAAACCGCGCAGGTCGAACACGATCACGTTGTTGAGGCAGCGCTCCTCGTTCAGACGGATGTCCATGGTGATGAGGACCCGCTTGACGATGGTCGAGATGTTGAAGTTGTGCGCATCCTGGTCGTTCAGGCGCAGTACTGAGAGTCTGTATCCTGAAGGCGTCAGCCGAGGCGTGGTGCAGTAATAGCTGTCGACAGAAAATATGATCGCTTTTATACATGGATTTATTTGTGAATGACAGACCGTGTGATTGCACAAAAGGCAAGGGTGTAAAAAAGGGGAAAGGGGTGTCTGAACCCCCTTGATTTTTGATGGACCCTTCACTAGGGTAGATTCATATATACGTTTAAAACAAAAGTGTATCACCCTCCAATAGCTGTGCAATAAGGGAATGCCCCCTTCAATATAAATTCTAGTTGATTGATTTGTTTAAATACAGGATGTTTCACTTGCTTTTGGCCCCTGAGTGATTCTCATATACCCACTGCGTCCATTAGTTTGAAAGCTACAAGTGAAACCCCTTGTAGTTTACTTAATTGCAAGATTTAAGGTGGAAGTGTAGGAGACACGAACTAAGGCCCCTTTAACACACTCCGGGTGTTCGTCCGTCGGGGATAAGGCCCGGGCGCTGTCTACACACCATAAGCAATATAAATATGGGTGTCTCCCTGGTTCAAGAGCTGTTTTTAGTATGTATTGATAACTAGTTGTTTTTTTGTGTGGTTTGCGATGAATAACAGACGCAATTAAATTATTGTGCTCGCTTTCTTAAGACATTGCCGAAAAAATAAACTTTATGGATAATTTTGGGTTCACCTTATAATAAATATACTTAAATACCTGCTATGATGTTTAAATGTGCTCTTTCAAGAATTAAGAGAAGATTAAGACAATTTTTTAAATTATTCCCGTGATGTCATTCCCGACCTTTGATGGGTTGCTGTAACGGGTACAGAAATATCTTCCGAAACAAAATACAAATATGAGTATATATATAAGTCCTGATTCACTGACTGACTCATCAACGCCCAGCCCAAACCCTTGGACCTAGAAAGCTGAAATTTTGCACAGAGGTTCCCTTTATGTTGTAGACAAGGAATAAGACAGGATTTTTTGAAATTCCCACGTAATAGGGAATAAAGAGGATTTATATTTTCGCTTTAAAGTTGCCTTATTTCCGTAACTATAATTATTAGAGCCTTCAAATTTGGCATGTAAGTAGGTAATTATAATCAGTAATAACTAATTTTAGGATTTTCCGAAAGTGGGATAGAGAATAAAGAGTATTTGTATTTTCGACTTGAATTTGCCTTATTTCTTATTAGATCAACGCCAAGCACAAACCCTTGGACCTAGAAAGCTGAAATTTTTCACAGAGCCCTTTATGATGTAGACAAGGAATAAGACCGGATTTTTTGAAATTCCTATGGAATAAGGAATAAAGAGGATTTATAATTAATGTTTAGTTTCAAAGATATGAACGAAACCGTGGGCAAATGCTAGTATGCAATAAACTTGTTGAAACGTTGGCAGTCATTTTCAAATCAACCCTCATCAACTCTTTCCAGGTTGTGGCCAGGCCAGTCTAGTAAAATGCCTCCATCTTCCTATATCCTTCCACCATTATTACTCCTTTAATCACTTCTATTCTTCTCCTCTCACTTGCACACTTCCTGTGTTATTTGCTCCTCACATAGCTTTCTTGGTCTCCCTTGCCATCTTTTTCCTACATACTTCATCTACATCATCCTCTTTAGTAGTCTCTTCTTTTCCATTCACAATGCAATGGTTTTTAAAATGATTTTAAGAAAACTTTAACAGTACATCAAGAGAACACTAGTACGACTAAGTACTCGGATCACGTGAAGGCGTTCATTGAACACCGTGATCAGCCTAGAACGCAGTCCTGAAGAACGCCCCTTCGACACCTGGGGACAGATAGTTCCGAGAGTTTTATACGCCCTGACGGAGATATACCCGTGTGCGGATTGTGTGAAAACACCCATGTACACTCCATTCACGGTAGGAATCACTCTTTGAAAGGTCTTTTTTCTTACCAATATCCTACTATATATTTGAGTTCTGGTAGGGAAAAAGGACTTTCAGAAAACAATTCCTACATTGAACAGACTTTATGTCCGGGTGACGTGTAAAAACCCGGACGGGTGAACACCTGGACCTTGGGGAAGGAGCCTAAGGGTAGTGTTCTGATAGTTTTTTTTATAACAAAACATTATTTTGGGCAGAATAAATCAAACATTACTCCTGTATAAACATAGAGTTTAATTTTCTTCACATGGTGACCTCAACAGTTGTCGAATATTCGTCTTGAGTATAGCTAAATTAGATGAGAAACATTTTAAAAGAAGAGAAGAAGCAATAGTCAAACTTCAGAACACCCTTGACAGATATTCAACAACTGTTGATATTACCAGGTAAATAAGATTAAACCTTTTGTTAAAATCTCTCTATTTTTTTTTATTGTGATGAAATCAGTTCTAAGTTTCAATTTTTCTGGGAATATGAAAAGAAGTTGGGGGAGAGGTTTTAAGCCTCGATTGTTCCATTCCAAGTTTTCATAATCATCCTCTTGTAATGTATATCTTATCTTTGAATGATATATGTAATCATTACTTAAATTTGAAAACACTATAGTTTTATCCCGTATCTTTATAAAATTATACTCATATCACTGTAATTTCGAAAGCTTCCTTCCAACAATTACATAAACAACTACAGATTATTTTTCATAACTGTGTGGGACATTATTTCGTCAGGAGGAAATACCACGCTATAATGACGTCTTAGGTAATGATTATATTCCATTTGTTACGGTTTTAAATATACATATTTGTGCTGTAACTGATTACAAATATGCTAAGAAGACAATCCTATATTAGGTCGTAATTTATATAAAATATACCTTATTTTTTCATCGATGATATTCTGGTTAGGTATGGACAAAATTTGAAAGAATTGTGTGAGTTGTGGACTATGTCTAAAATTGTATGCCTCATTGAGGTGGCTATTAAAGAAATACTATTATGCAGACCCACCTGACAGTTTGGCCCAGCCCTAAATGGGTCTGATTGCACACACACACACACACACACACACACACACACAC
>CABFVX010000509.1:0-24841 GCA_902151425.1 Timema shepardi | reverse complement strand
TCACACACATATATATATATATATATATATATATATATACATATATATATATATACATACACACACTCTCTCGGTGTTAACAAGTGTTTTTTTAAATAAGCAAATCAGTCACTATCGAATTAATTAAAAAATCTATCTCAAACGCCTTACAACTGTTATATTGGAGACAGCAAAGTATAACTGTTATGCATGTGGTTGGCGTGTAATACAGTACTATTTGTTTGTGTTGATAGCAGCACTGTTTTTATTTGACTGGAAACATAAGCTGTGTCAAGGAAGTTGTAGATAGCAGCACTGTTTTGATTTGGCTGGAAACAGAATCTGTGTCATTGGAGGTTTAGATAGCAGCACTGTTTTGATTTGGCTGGAAACATAAGCTGTGTCAAGGAAGGTGTAGATAGCAGCACTGTTTTGATTTGGCTGGAAACAGAATCTGTGTCATTGGAGGTTTAGATAGCAGCACTGTTTTGATTTGGCTGGAAACATAAGCTGTGTCAAGGAAGGTGTAGATAGCAGCACTGTTTTGATTTGGCTGGAAACAGAAGCTGTGTCATTGGAGGTTTAGATAGCAGCACTGTTTTGATTTGGCTGGAAACAGAAGCTGTGTCAAGGAAGGTGTAGATAGCAGCACTGTTTTGATTTGGCTGAGTGATTTAAAAATCTGTAGCACAAATTCCTTCGGAGGGGAAGTAAAGCCGTTGGTCCCATGTCGATAGTGGCATGTAAATTAACCCCGGAAGGTATGTAGAAATACCTTTCCCGAACTAATTGGTAGGACCTTTCATTCTCGCTCATAGAAATTCTCGTGTGCTGATATAATCAGTTGGTTATGAAATTGAGTGTTAAATGCCTTTAATAAATAAATAAACACTGGTTGTGTGCTGAAGACTGATGAGTTGTCTATGTCCACAAGGGCTTACAGCCTTTGGCATCGCCCACTAGAATTTCATTAAGTGGAAATATCTGTCTTGTCACCCTCTACAATCTGTAGTATATTTTACCTGGTGATCAGAATAATCTTTCATACATATATAGATATAGGTAGATAGTGACAAAGATAGAAACTAAGAGAGTATGTGAGTAACAGACAACGTTACAGTTCGATAGTTTCCTGTTTCACCGCCAAATACCTAAGATACATTACAACACTTAAGGCTGGATCTAACATCCTGTGACCTCGAACATTTTTTTTATAGGACATACGATGTTGTGTTTTCGTCTTGAGGTTCACACAAGGTCATTGAACGGTCAAGAGTCCCGTCACGCCACACGCGGCTTTACCTTTATCAACAAGGCAGGGCCAAACGAGATAGGGGTTAGCGTCTCGGAGGATCGGTACACACGTTTGTAGACAATATGTCAAACAAACAATTTAATAATCAAAACTGCCTCATTGGCATTATTAAGAGAACCACCCACATGAAGGGAAATAATACCCTGGTTTTGGTAAGAGGCCTATTCTGTAAGGCCTTATTTCGTATCAGAATACTACTTTAGAGTAGTATAGTTTTTAGTTTTAGGGTTGTAGCGTAGGAAACGCGAGTTATGGTCAGGGTTTTTGCAGTTTTTTACAGCAAATTTTTTTTTTTGACAAAATAAACGAAATTTTGTTCTAGTAGGAACATAGATTTTAATTTTCTTCCAATGGTGATATCAACAGTTGTTGAATATATATATGTCATAACTCATAAGCATAGACAGCACCATTAGACGAAAAACTTTTTAAATGAAAAGAAAAAAGTGTCATTAAATTCTAGAACACCCTTAACAGATATTAAACAACTGTTGATATCATCGCGCGAAGAAAATTAAACTATATGTTTCTACTGGAGAAATATTTGATTTATTTTGCCCCTAAAATGTTTAGATACAACAAAAAAATGCATAAAATACAGCCCCTAAGCTCGTTTTCCCGACACACCCACCTTATTCCAGATTTGCTTACCCTGGTAACACTCAACGACACGACACTGTTATGTATTATTGGTCAAATAGGGTAAGAAAATAGGGAGAACAAATCCACAAAGGTACAGTTTTAAACAAGCTCCGCTTACCCTAGTAAACACCCCACGACACGATACTGTTTCAGAGGTACTAAAAGTCACATCAGGTTTTAAAATTATTATTCATGTTGTTTTTTGTTTTTATTCTCTCTTGAAAGAATACTCTCTATGTCCATAAACCTGTGTGTTTATTCTGTGTAAGCGCGAAGAAGCCTTGCAGGTGTGTTGACCTTGGTTCGAGCGATCTGTATTCCGGTCAGCCGCGAATACTCGAGTATGCTCGGGTGTGGTCTTACAGTTCGAATATCTTCGTAGCTGATGTCTTTCGTTGTAGATTCAAAGACGCAAACCATGGCAGATAAAATCCTGTTTTTTTTTTACCAGTAGTATAGAAACCCTCTCCCGGCCATTTTTTTCACCGACAAGAACAAAAAGGAACAGTTAGTTGGGCACGTATTAATTTACTTTTTATTCATCACCGCGTATTTATACCGGTTCAGGTTGTATGAATATAAAATGATAATTAGGCCCTACACTAATGAGGTAGGGATGAGGAATGAAGCATTTTTAGAGGTAATCTATCCGCATTTGCGTGGAGGGAGAGTGAGAAACCCTTTAGTAAAAAAAAAACTCAATAAACCTGACCGAGATTTCAGACCCGAGCTCTGCGTCATCAGAAGGCCAGTTTAACGGGAGAGTGATGCCCTAGCCTGTTCAGCCACTGAATACTTATACTAAGCACCGCGTCTTACTACCCGTTTGGGTTATAAGCTTATGTACTATTCACACTAATGGGCTAGAAATTTGTAAGGTCGAATTTAGAGGAAGTGAACCCACATTTGAGTGGAGGAAGAGTGGAAAACCATTTAAAGAAAACCACCCCCAGTTCACCCGAGCGAGATTTGAACCTTGATCTCCCCATCCTCGGCAGTTTAGCTCAACACTAATCTAGCGCATTAGCTAACTACGCCACCGAGGCGGGTTCAGCCACTGAAGCGGGTCATATATGTACTAGTTAAGGTTTTGTTTAAGGGATGAGGAAGATTGAATTTAGAGGAAGTGTACTCGAATATATGAGTAGAGGGAGAGTGGAAAACCATTTGAGGGAAAGTGAGGGGGTGAGCACACTCTTAGTAGACCCGACCAGGATTCTAACCCCGATCTCCCTGTAAGCAACAGTCCAGACTATTGCTAGAGTGACGCCTTACCAAGCATGGCAAACTCGTGACCCTAACCTACCAGAAAGTGCAGGTAGCACTAACCAGCTGAAAGGCTGAATTCATGCCTAGCTCCAGATGGATATAAAACACACCAAACCAACCAGCTCTTGGGTTGTTGACTTGGGAAGAAAAAGAAGGTTTTTTTTTTGTGATCAAACGAGTTAGAGACTCCCGCCTTCAACCTTCGACCACCGAAGCTGGTGCATATATATTTAATTGCTCCAATGTTGTAGGGATGCTCATTCCTCAAGGACGGTAGTATTTAGAGAAAATAATATATCAGTATCTTTTTGGCGGTATTTTGGGAAAATCATTTAAGAAAACTACCCTCAGTACATCCGATCGAGATTCGAATCCTTTTCACTATTATATAAACCGGCAAGTTAGTCCATGTACACACAGATCTGGATCGATATTTATTAAAATTATTATTATTAGCTCCTCTAAAAAAAATCTAGCTTTGAAACGCGGTGCTGGAGAAGACTTGATAAGATCATATGGACAGACAGGGTGACAAATGAAGAAGCCCTAAGAAGAGTGGGTGAGAAGACAATAATTTTGGATGTGATTTTTTACATCCAGTCATCATTGCCGAGGAATCTGCAGGTCTTATGAAGAAAAGCTTTATCTTCTCTCCCTCCCTCTCAATTAACTGTTGCCAAATCTTTTCCTCTTCCAGTTATGTTATGAAGGTGGTGGGCTGATGTAAGAAAGAGCTACTGGCAACATCGACTAACCAGCGTTGCGAAACTTGTCTTATATTTGAGGAGGGATTGACCACACAGAAACGAGAAAATGACAACGCTGTTTCTCCAATAGTAGCAATGCAGCTACCTCAGCGATGATATCCAGTGTAGGTATAAAACAAACTGTATCGGACACATTCTTAGGAGGAACTGTCTTCTGCACGACGTCGTAGAAGGCAAAGTTAAGAAAAGGGGAGCTTAGGAAGCAGGAGGATTCAAATATTAGATGACTTTGAGGAAAGAAGAAAATTCTAGGCGCTGAAGAAGGAGGCAGAAGACAGGTCGCATTGGGAAAGTTCACTGACAGAAGGAGGAATGGACATGTCGTAAGGACGAATAGATTAAAAACCCACTTTGGTGGGCGCGTGTACTAAATGTCTCGCTCGTCTGAACTAGTTTTGGAGGGGGAAGGGGGTGACGGGGAGGTCAGGGTTAGAATCCCAGCCGGGTGTACCAAGAGAGTTTTATTTCCCTAAATGGTTACCCATTCTACTTTCTTGTAAATGCTCATCCTCACCACATTACTGTGATTAAAATAAAACTGCACGGACCGATGTGAAAAAATTAATAGAGCCAAGATAGTAATGGCGCGTCTGGGTTACATTAATCCGTAGCTCGGTTTGCGGAAAGTTTTGCCAGTACTAATGTACCGTTGCCCAGGGGACGCCCGAATGTACTGATTGTGCATCCTTTTCATGGAGTCTCTTTCCATTTCCCGATGAGATGACATGAGATGATGGTAACAATGAGTATGAAGGTGTGGAACCAGTGGAAACACTTAAACCTGATTACCGTTGGGGTATATCCCCTTTTGAGAATAACTCCTCGATACCAGCCGGGAATCAAACCGAGGACCTCTAGGTCAATAACCAGGTGGCTCTGACCAAATACCTCGAGGTCGTTCGGTTGATAGCCAAGATTATTTAGGAGCGAGAACAACTTAACCGGACTCGTTTGAGTGTGAAGTCATGCCGTTTAGTACGATGGAACAAGATCCTTCAACTTGGCCCCGCTATATCACTATTTTCATTGGCAAGACCAAACCGGGCGTGACATCAATTCGGCTGCTTGAAAACGAGTTTTAATTTTTATTTTTGAAGATACTTTTTGCACGATAAGTCCAACTTTTTTTTTATCTCTTAGCACAGACGCAGTAAAATAAATAAACTTTTATTTTCTTGAAATTTTAAAGGGAAAGCCATTCTAAAATATCTGCTGAGAGCCAGTATTAGATGTAGTTCAATTTTCTTAAGAAAAACTTTTTCTGAAAGATTAAAAAAAAATATTGAATCAATATTTTTTCCATATTCTTACGTCAAGTTATGTGATATGAAGCTGTCACTTTTGATAGATATTATCAACACCTATCAAATAAAATATAGTAAAATGATCAATTTTGACCACAAAAATAATTTGCATTTTCTAAAACACTCTTCCATTGAAAGTTGGACTGTAGTTGCCCTTTAAAATGGTAGACAATTCAGCCTAGAGTCATGTTTTATTTAGAGATGATCTGTTGTCAAATTACTTCAACCACTCGATATCAAAATAAATGTTACTGTCACACAGACTTTACCCTTTATTTATCTTACAAAGCAACAAGCCTACCTTCCATATTTTCACTATGGTATAGCCTATAAGATAAGGTCACAGTGTAGTAAGTCAAGGTAAGAATACCCAATTCACTGACCGAATGGTCTAAGACAGGGTCCTCCAAAAATTTTGGTATGGTGGCCACATAATATATTTTACACATTTTCACGTGCCAAAGTATCGTTCACCTGTTTTTCAAGTAACATAATTTTTGCCCTGAATGCCCTCACATGCGCTAATGGATCACAAATCAAATTTGTTTTAGCTTGCAACTTTAGATTCAATTGATTCATTTGGCCAGCCATGTCTGGAAAAAAAAAAGCTACTTTCCGAAGCCAACCAGTGGTTGATAAAAGTAATTGGGGTTGATTCTTCTCTGTGAGAAATTAATCAATTTATATGTAATAATTTATATTTATAATAAATAGTCAATTTAATACTTATTTTTAGAATTATGAAACATCTTTCATGATTTTACTTTTATAGACCTCTGCCGGAAGACTTGGAACTACTTTAAAATGGCAACAAACCTTTCTGTTAAAGGTATGGGGAGTGACATTAGCTGTTTCTTAAACCGCAATTTGAATAATTTAATTATAAGGCACGTGTGACTGAAAATGAGGGTTTGAAATTCCGACAGCAACAAGTCAAATATACTGCGTGGTGAAGAAAAACGAAGAAATAATTTGATTTTGATAAAATCTTAGGGTGGGCTGGATGTGGCCCGTGGGCTGAATCTTGGAGACTCCTGGTGTAAGGCATAAAAGCCGTAGCCAGCCAATAATTTTAGGGGGAGGGGGGGAGGGAGATGTTGGTGGGCCCATTCCCCAATTGCTGGATGCTAAGAAAAATTCTAAATATCAAACACCCCTAAAAGTTATATGAAGTGTTTTTATGGTAACACAACCCACCAACCTTGTGAAGGCTAGGAAAAATTCTGAGTAGTAAACAGCTCTAGAAGCTTTCTGAAATGTTTTTTTTTTTCTTGTTAACACAGCCTCCTAATTTGTAATTCTAGCCTAATTTTGATATTGTTTGAATCATAAATAAATCCATATATATTTTGCTCAAAAAATTTTGGAGGGGGGTTTGAACCCACAAGTACGCCCCCCCCCGACTACGGCCTTGTTAGACATCACTCTCATGTTAAATTGGCATGCTGATGATGGGGAGATCAAGGTTAGAATCCCGGTTGGGTCTACTCAGGGTATTTTTTTATTAAATGATTTCCCACTCTTCTTCCACGCAAATAAGAGTAGATTACCTTCAAAATGCTTCCTTCCACATCCCTACCTTATTAGAGTAATTACTAACTATCATATATGCTTTTATCAATTTACAAAGCAATTTCTGTTTAAAATAGATTTTAAGATAGGTGAAACCAATTTATAAATATTGGTATGAAAACCTAACGAGAAAAAAAAGTACATCACATTTCACCAAAGAGCATACATACAATAATATACACTGTTACAGAAACTTTTTATTTGTTCTATGCACTTTAAACTTTCCATTTTCAAACGATCTCTTAAAAAAATTATATATTTGCTTATAGCTCGGAAAACATTGATTTCGTAAAATATTCTTTTGAACAAAAGTTTTTTTTATCTCTAAGAGTCTTATCTCAAAGAGTTTAGAAGATAAGATCAGATTTAGAAGTATCCACCTACCTTAACAGTTTAAAAGTAATTTTCACGAGAAAATGAGATGTGCCATTTTATTTTTTAATGTAAAATAGTGCTAGATACGGTTATGGATTATTAATCAAAATCATAAGAGCTGATTTTGATCAAATCGATCTTTCTCTCTTTTCGACATTAAGTAAACTGCCCTTAGTTTTTAGAGTTGGATAGAAAAAAGATAATTCCAAATATCCTCCAGGGGAACCCTATGAAAACCCTAAATACCAAGTTTCAGCCCAATCTTTAAAATTATTTCGGTTCTAGTCCGAGTAACAGATGACATTTGAAAAAATCGTATTCAGGTAGGTCATTAAATGCCAACAACCATCAAAATCTCAAGTTGATTCTTTTTTTACGATCCCACTACTTCATCTTTCCAATAGGTCTCGAGGAAGTAAAAAAAACAACATATATATATATCCGAGATTTGCATCTTATTTTAAGGGGAGGGGTAATTAATATCACCTTAACTTAACCTTAAAACAGGAAATTCCCCTTTTTTCACCAGGAAATTGACCTTTGTTTGACCACTTATTGATTCGCTCCCCCCCTCTTATCTTTTTTTTACTAATGGAATAATTCTTATGCAATAATTTCACACTACTAAATTCGTTAGAACGTATATTAATTATAGAAGTAGGGGGGCAAATAGGTGTTGGCATAGCAAGGTCATTATTAGATTAACCTCGCCGGATATCACTGAAGCCTTGGCTAGGATTTAGTCTTCTATTTTTTTCTCGTCTAATAACATTTTATTTAAAAAAAACTACCAATGAAATGTGCTTATTATATCGAATTAACTAAAGG
Source organism: Timema shepardi (assembly GCA_902151425.1). Classification (NCBI taxonomy): domain Eukaryota; kingdom Metazoa; phylum Arthropoda; class Insecta; order Phasmatodea; family Timematidae; genus Timema; species Timema shepardi. The sequence goes on along the minus strand of CABFVX010000509.1, from coordinate 16,790 downwards.
TCAAGACAAATTGTATACCTCTAATTCTCACAAATAGCACAACAATTATTATTTTAATGTCTGAACATATACTTAAAAGTCAACAATTGTACTTATTTACGAGCGTGCTGAAAATTTAAGAAGATTTTTGGGCTAACCGATTTATAAATTTTAAATAACCCTCAATGAACGGAACGTGTATTGTCTAATGATGTATTTTATAATATGTAGAATATGAAATCAAATCATTAACATTAATTTTAAATTACTAAAAGTCCACCAGCTCTCAACTAAAAAAATGTAATCTCAGTGTAGGAATGACTAAAACACGGTCTTGATATAAGTGGCGGGTATATTATTTGAGTGTTTTAGTTTAGTTAATCGCTTAATGTCAAACAGTGAACAAAAAAAAATATATTGCTTTTTTTTAGCTAACTAAAGCTATAATTAGATAAATTTCAAGCTTTTTTTTATCACTGCTTCTTACTACACATTCGGGCTATACGCTTATGTACTGATTACGCTAGTGTTTTTATGGATGAGGAAGGCTATAGGTTATATTTATAGGAAGTGTACCCAAAATAGTGTGGAGGTAGGGTGGAAAACCTTTTAGGGAAAAAAAATACCCTCAGTACAGCTGACCGAGATTCGAACCCTGATCTCCCCATCATCGGCAGTCTAGTCTAATGAGAGAGTAATGCCTTAGACCATGCAGCCACTGAGATGGGTAAGAACCATTTTCAATGCATCTGTCTGTGTGGGGTTCAGATCCCATAATCGGCTTTAACGATTTTAGTTAAAATTCGTATCTAGGCCCCGTTTAGCATTATAAACAAAATGGAAGTTCTCATTTCCCCAAGGAAACGACTTTGAGGTCTTAATATTAACAGAAATTACAAATTTTGATAATTTATCTGTAACGCTTAGAGATATGAAAAAACTTATCAGGGAAAAGTTGTATAAATCTTAAAACTAAACATATTTTATTTGAAATAATATTAAAAATAATCACCCACCTCGATGGTGTAGTTGGCAAATGCGCTAGTCATGTTGAACTCGACTGCCAAGGACAGGGAGATCAAGGCTCGAATCTCGGTCGGGTGAACTGGGGGAGGGGTGTGTGTGTGTGTTCCTAAATGGTTTTACACTCTCCCTCCACGCAAATGCGGGTTTACTGCCTCTAAATTCAACCTTCCCAATTCCCAATCCATTAGTGTAATTAGTACTTATGCGTATAACCCGAACGGGTAATAAGACGCGGGGCTAAATAATAATAATAAAATTAAAAATAATCAAAATTTTCCAAACCATGGGCACGGTCGAATATACATTTTTAAATAGAACTTGGTAGACGGGAGGTTGAAGATTTAAAATTCCCAGTATGAATAAGATGTATAGGTGTAATTTAGACAAAAGAGTGGTATAGTCCGTGCGGTTCACCGTAACATTTATTTTTCTAAGCTTGCTTACAAAGGAAGACTGGCTTATGTTCTGGCGTTGGCGTGGCAAGCTGCATCAGTAAAGATAAGAATCAAGCCTAGGGGTCCCGGGTTCAATTCCAGGCTGGCACTTTGGGTATTTTTACGGAAGGGGAATGGTTCATCTAGTCACCATATTCTGGTTAATTAAGCTTAATTTGGGCGCAAGACTTCTACTTGCACCACATAGTCATCATAACTATCATCACATCATATCATCGGGTTGAAGTACCAGTCCCATGGTGTAGTGAGTGGTCAGTGCACCTTGCTACAAGCCTAGGTACCTCAGGTTCGATCACCGGCTTGTGCCTTAGATATTTTCCCGATAGGGGAACTACCCCAATGGTTACCAGGTTTTGGTTAGTTTGGTTTAAGTGTATCTACTGGTTCAACACCCTCATACTCATTATCACCTTCATCTCATCGGGACATGGAAAGCGCCTCTACATAAAATATTCGGACGTCCCCTGGACAACGTTACATTAGTACTGACTAATCTTTTCACTACTGGGCTACGAGTGATAGGTCCCAGATTCAATATATATATATAAATGTAACCGGATATCAAATTATAATCCTTGTGAAACTGGTCAAGGGATGTGTACAGCCTTGCCACGTCTCCCGATCTTTAAAATACAATTTAATTTTCTCTTGAGGTCATTACCACAAAGAGGTAATGTCTTGTATCTTTAAAATGCATCGAATACCTGGGTACTTTACAATTCAAGGTTACTTCTGTTGTTTCGTTCCATGAATACATTAAAACAACAAAGAAGAAGGCTCAGACTCATCGCGGGATAGGGGGATCGAGAGGGGAATCGTCTGAGATCAAGCCTAGCTCTGCCATAAAAAAAAATGAACTGAAAAATGTTGGGCACAACAGACCTTTAATAGGTAAACCGTCATGATCTGTGTCAGTCGGGACAAAAGAAAATAATTACAAGCATACCCCGCTTTGCAACTATTCGCCCATACGATGATTTTAAATTGTAACCACACCGGATACCATCTGTGAAGTAACTGCAGGTCTTATGGAGGAAAGTTTTATATTCGTTCTCTCGGTTAACTGTTGACAAATATCCTCGCTCTCAGTTATGTCTGAAGGTGGTGTTCTGGGATGAGAAGGAACTACACAAGAGTTGGGATTATCCGGGCCGGATAACGAAAAACAGGATAATACGAAATCCGAGTGTAAAGTATGTTCAGTTATGCTTTGTTGTCACCAATATAACACTTGTAAGGCGTTTGCGATCGATATTATTTATTAATTACTAGTGGATATGTACTGGTTTGTTTATTTTAAAACGCACTTCTTAACACCGGGAACAGGGCTGGATAATTTCTACTCTTGTGTACTTGAAGCATCGACAAACCAGCGTTGCAAAATTGGTATTATATCTAAGGGAAGATTGACCACATTAAAACAAGAGAATGACAACGCTGTTTCCCAATAGTAACCACACGATTCCCTAGGAGATGATAATGTTCATTAAAAGAAGCGGTACTACATTTAAAGTGGCCAATGACCAATGTCAAGAGGTGGGTACTCACATATCTTTGCAGCACTTCTGTATGTCGGACCTCCGAGGATCTCTGTCCTGGAAGAACTCTGGGACGCCTGCGCGGACCGTGTAGTAGGCGTCCAAGAGCGTCTTGGTGCGCTCCAAACTGAACTTGCAGCCGTATAGGAACCTCTCCAATCGGGCGTCATCTGTTAGACAGAGATATACAAAGCCTGAGGTCGTCTTTTACCAACGACGGAATGCCCCATTTCTTAAAGGACTGCGAGTTTGGCAAAAATTAACTAAACTTTGCTTCAGTAGATAAGGCTCTAATATCATAGTAACAGGAAAAAGACCACAAGGGAGGCTGAGAAAGATATGTGAGAAGCAGATAGAAAGTGTGCAAGTGAGAGGAAAAGAATGGAAGCAAATAAAGAAGGAAGAATGGTGTAAGGATAGAGGAATATGGAGGTATTTTACTCAACTCCCCTAGCCACAGGCTGGAAACAGTTGTTGATGATGATTATTATGACGATGAAATAATATTAACAGTTCTTGACAACAAATAGATAGAGAAAGAGCTGAAAGAAACGAGGTTTAAGTACATTCTTGCACAATAATCTGTAGCACTCGCTGCAAAGATACACAAGTATTTATTTATTTACGACTCAAATGGAAGTGGTTCACCTTCAACTCTATCTCTTGTGCTTGGAGACGTTTTAAATTAAAAAAAGTAAAATTTATTACTTTATTATGATGTTATTACCCTTCAGAAATAGGTTTAACGCTTAATGAGACGCGTAGCACTGAAAATACAATACAATACTCATTCTATTTTGTAAAGGGCATCCACAGCGATGGTATCTGACGGCTAAGAAAAGTTACCATACATCCATTCGCCAAACCATTTGATCTGAAAGACCAAATGTTGATTTGTTGTTACTTTTGGCAGTCAGAACATTCACACCAACAATTTGTTTCTAATTTATTACTAACAATTTTTACACTATTATTATTATTATTAGCACCGCGTCTTACTACCCGTTCGGGTTATACGCACTTACGCTAATGTGTAATGGTAGGGTGATTGTGAGATGAAATGGAGGACCTACAGTTTAACGTGGAATCCGAACCACGGTGGAGGCCCGGCATTTCTCACATTAACAAGATGTATTGTCAGAGGTGAAGGAATTTTACACTATTGAAACACAAAATTATAAAAATATCAGTTTTTTTTTTTGTGGAAGCTACGTTTATGTTTCACTTAAAATATGTTTTTCAAACAAAAGCTTCTAAAATGCGGCGTGATCTACTGAAATCAAGATGGCGAACCAGCCGAAACAAGGGCGGTTGATGACGTCATATAAACCGTCAAGGTGGTTGTGTTCTTCCGCTGTTTACAAAATAAAAACATTTAATTTTAAACTCATATTTTTTATGGCTCTCTTTCTAATTTATATAAACATGTATTTACTTTTATGGCCAGTTATAAAAATATACAAGTGTGAACATAATATAATAATAGTTAGTTAATTATTTCAAGTATTATAATATCTCTTGTTGCCACAACCGCAAAACAAAAATAGCATAGGGACTAATAGTTTTATTAATATATCTTGTTATTTAATTAATTTACGAAAACGTCAATTATACAGTAATCCTTAAGGAATTATTATTAGGCTCGTTTTATAAATCTTTTTATTAATAATATAGTATTAATAAGTAAATATAAATGATTTATAAATCGGTTGAAATTAGTGACTTTCAGTCATGTTTGCAATAAAGACTTTCTGCTAGCTGCCGGATACAACCCTTCAAACCATGGATACCCTGTAATCATCTGCCTTCTATAGACCATCTATTAATAAGTAAGAAACATAATTTACAGCTGTGTGATCTTATTTAAATGGTGTGTCAATAATTACTTTGGATTCAGGTAATACATCATTCTTTGATAGCCTGAATATTCTTCTGGCAATCTTACCTATAGTGTCCTGACTATATCTCTACTGGCAATCTTACCTATAATGTCCTTACTATATCTCTACTGGCAATCTTACCTATAATGTCCTGACTATCTCTCTAATGGCAATCTTACCTATAATGTCCTTACTATATCTCTACTGGCAATCTTACCTATAATGTCCTGACTATATCTCTACTGGCAATCTTACCTAAAGTGTCCTGACTATATCTCTCTACTGGCAATCTTACCTATAATGTCCTGACTATATCTCTCCTGGCAATCTTACCTAGAGTGTCCTGACTATCTCTTTACTGGCAATCTTACCTATAATGTCCTGACTATATCTCTACTGGCGATCTTACCTATAATGTTCTGACTATATCTCTACTGGCAATATTACCTATAATGTTCTGACTATATCTCTACTGGCAATATTACCTATATTGTCCTGACTATATCTCTACTGGCAATCTTACCTATAATGTCCTGACTATATCTCTACTGGCAATCTTACCTATAATGTCCTGACTATATCTCTCTACTGGCAATCTTACCTATAATGTCCTGACTATATCTCTCCTGGCAATCTTACCTATAATGTCTTGACTATATCTCTACTGGCAATCTTACCTATAATGTCTTGACTATATCTCTCCTGGCAATATTACCTATAATGTCTTGACTATATCTCTCCTGGCAATCTTACCTATAGTGTCCTGACTATATCTCTACTGGCAATCTTACCTATAATGTCTTGACTATATCTCTACTGGCAATCTTACCTATAATGTCCTGACTATATATCTCCTGGCAATCTTACCTATAGTGTCCTGACTATATATCTACTGGCAATCTTACCTATATGATGCGGCAGATGGGGTTGTTTGTCCAACCATTCTCTGATGGCCTGAAGATCTCTTTGCAGCGTCGGAGGATTTGGGTCTAATTCGTAATTTATGTTCTTTTGTTGTTCTGCATTCGGTGGCAAAAGAATCTTCATGATGCCCACTTTGTCTGCTTCACACTGTGAAGGATAAAATACATGTTTTATTTTTCAATCTTGATAGTGAAACTAATGTTTATGTCCAGTTTAATAGCACTATAAACCAAATATTGATTTCAAGACGATACCTTTTTTACGAGGTTATGACGAGATGGATAAGGGGAACAAGCTATGGTCTGTATTTTCACAGCTTTTATTGAGAAAAAACAACATATATTTGAACATATTAAGTAAAATATTGCCTTCAGTAGATACTTTTAGTGTTTAATTTTATGTATAGGCTTACTGAAGCTATAATTTATTTATTTTTGTTAAATAAACCTTTTTCATTTGTTACGAAAGGTAAGACAATAATACCTCCCTCGCAGGAGCTTCAAGTTTGTTTGTTATTTTTTTTATCAACCACCCTCAGTAGACCCAACAGGGATTCTAATCCCGATCTCCCCTTATTCAGCAGGTTAGTCAGCCTAACACAAGAATGAACGCCTTAGAACATCCAGTCACTGAAGCAGGTAAGAGTTTTAGTTCCCTTGTTCAGTGTACCGTGAGTTGAAAACGGTTGAAAATGGCTGCTGTAGCAAGACTGTGATAAACTTTTGCATGACATTTGTAATTAAAAAAAAAAAATCTTCGGTGCTGTCGAATAAAGTGTGTGGTAGAACGGAGAGATTAGAATTTAGAAGAATAGGACAGAGCACTAAATCAACAAGATCGTAAAATTATATTGGCAGCAAGGATGCAGAAATTCGTAAATGTAAATAATAACGTCTGTAAAGACATTACTTATAATTATATCATGTTTATTTAAAACTGTCTATACAAACTTATGGCTAGTTTCGCAGTGTAAGCCTATATTGGCGTAGAGCGGTGCAGAAATAAATATCTTGATTTACGGGACATTTTGTGTCCCGAGTAGGTTTCACCCCTAAAACAGGACAATGAGTTAAATTCCGGTACTGTCCCCAATATGGGACGGTTAGCCATCCTATCTGACACGTTATTATCACTCAGAAAGACACTCGTCAATCAGATAAAACCTAAAATACACCCCAATGTGAGGTATGTAGAGCAGAGCCGATGTATGATTGAATAAATGGGGTCAGAGTGCGAGATAACATATCAAAGTTACAGTTTAAACAAGCTCTGCTTACCTTGGCAAGACTCAACGACATGGCACAAGTTTATATTTATCTATTATTATTATTATTATTATTATTATTATTATTATTATTATTATTAGCACCGCGTCTTACTACCCGTTCGGGTTATACGCACTTACGCTGATGTGCAATGGTAGGGTGATTGTGAGATGAAATGAAGGACCTAAAGTTTAACGTGGAATCCGAACCATGGTGGAGACCTGGCATTCCTCGTTTCACAAGATGTCTTGTCAGAGGTGAAGGAAGGGTTTGGTAATCAGATAAATCTTTGCCGGGACCGGGGATTGAACCCCGGACGCCAGCATAGAAGTCTGACACCTTACCCCTAGACCACCAGGTCACCTATATTTATCTAGAGCCGGCTTCGCTTTCATCAGATAAAATAAAATATTTAGCTGTTTTTTCAAAACTTAAGTTAATTGTAACTTAGTTTGAGCGGGGAGGGGGGGGAGGGGTAAGTTAAATTACAGTAATCGGTAAGCATGGCAAGCGAGAGCGGGTTTCAAACCAAGCCGGCATCCTTGCAGAAGATTTATCACCATTGAATAGCTACGATTGCCTATTTTTTTTGTGAACTCCGAACCACTAGCACTGCACCTGATTTTGCACTAGACAGAGTATACAGTCCAATTTTCGTAGGAAGAACCTTTTATGCACGCTGAGAAAATTATTATATCTACATTCATGTATTCATACATCAAGTCATTTGATTTTTAGTTGTAACATTTGTTAGATAGTATTCATACCTATGTATTAACATTAATAAAAGTAGCCCGCTTCGGTGGCCGCATGGTCTAAGGCGCTACTCTCGCAACATTCAAGATTTCCGATTATGGGAATATCGGGACTCAAATTTAATTTGGGTATATTGAGGGTTGTTTTCCCTAAATGGCTTCGCAAATACGGGTATATTTTCTCTATATTAAACCGTCCTCATCCTTAACCCATCAGTATAATTAGTAGATAAGCGTATAACCCAAATGGTTAGTAAGACGCGGTGCTAAAATTTTTNAAAATTTTAAAAACAAAATTGTATGAAACCCCCCCCCCCCCTTAAAGTAATTTTTATGAAAATTAGACTGTAAAATCTAACTGTAGAATCTATCTTAGTCGTCAAGATTCGAATCAGAATCTCAGATGTTGTTGGTCAGCTCCTTAAGCTCAACAGCAACTTAAAACTCTCTACTACGACCAGGATATATATTTGGTTGCAATTTAGAAGCTACCCTGTTATTTTTATTTGTTTCAGAGTAGTATTAAGAAATAAGAAAAGGTAGTAAGACGCAGCGATAAAAAAAAAAGAGAGAGATAAAAGTCGTGGACCGTTCATGGAGCCAGAACCACATGGGACTAACCTGCTTCCTCAAACATGATAACAATGATTAATATCGAACCAGTAAACGCTGGTTTTGTCCACTGAACAAGAATGACTTTGAGTGAAAATTCTCCGATGACAATCGATTTTAAGGTGGGGCGGAAAAGAAATATGAGTCGTCACAGTTGAAGAAGAAGAAGAAATATATTTATATATTGCCATGGTGGCTAAAAAAAATAGTTTAATTTAAATATGTATGTAAAAAAGTTCTCATCAAAATCATGTCAATTATTCAAAAAACTGTTGAGATTAATACAAGAAGAAAACTAAACTAACCCGTCTCAGTGGCCGCGGGTACATTTCCTTTAAATATAACCTTCCTAATCCCTAAAGCCATTAGCGTAATTAGTACATAAATATATAACCCGAACAGGTAGTAAGACGTGGTGCTAAAAGAACTAAAAAAACCTTAACGCATCCACTGAAGTATTATTTTATTAATTTAACCAATTTTATTTATGCAAAAATCGCAAAAATACTGGCTTTAACTTGTGCTACCTTTCAAACCATCTTAAACAATGATCGACACAAATTAATTGTATCAAAACGAAATGACTTACCAAAATATGGAGTATTTTTTTCACTTTTCCAATAAAATAAGGGAAATGACGGCCCTTGTATTTATCTATTCCAACTAGTTATTATCTACAGATATACGGTACAAACAAGAGTCTTTTTACTATCCGTCGACTGACTTATTTAATGATAAGACAAGGTTCGTCTATCACGTCGCGGTTCTAATTCTTGCGGTGACTACAACTCTAGTATTAGCGAGGAACTCTCTGCGCTGGACAGCGACTACGCCAACACTGAAAGGTATCGAGTGACCCCCGATGCATGAGTAGCCTTTCCAACAACCCGGGCGACCTTCCTCTTGTTGTGGGAAGAGCGCGGGAGACGATCAACTTCCTTCGTTTGTCAGATATATAGGAAACAAGCAATCTTGTGCGGTTCGGGACGTTCGCCAGACACCTGGAAATATATACTGGTGGCTTGTGTGAGAACTAACGTTTTAATATCACTGGCTAGAAGAATTCCAATGTGTTTATATCAGTTCAGTCTGCTGACGCATCACTTTTCTTTGCTTTGTATACAAACATTAAAAAACACGTTAAACTTTAATATACATAGGGTTTTATTTCCACATAAATACATTTGATAGTTAAGACTTTGAAAAAATTTATCTCGGATTTTTATTTTCTCCTTCCATATCTCTCTTTCTTTATATTATATATAATACATATATTATAATAAATAATATATTATATTAAATAATATATTTAATATACAGAAAAATAGATATGGATAAATATTATCTATAGGCCTATATATATGTATACACACTTTTAAAATAAATGGTACGGAACTCCGCACGGACTTTCTCGCTCTATTGTTTGAAAATGGAGATATTTACTTAAAAGTCGTAATATGTGTGAAGCGAAATAATTTACACTAGCAAACCCAAACATAAATTGCACAATACTTATGTAAAACATTTCTTTTTAGTCCCGGTTTTAAATTTTATAATTTTGTTTTTAAAGAATTAATGTCTTCATTTGTATGTTTGGACCGATAAAAAAGATCAATGTTGGGTCCACAAGGGTCAACACTTCGTATTAAAATTTCAATTTCCGGTTAAAATTTTCGACATTTTATTAGGTGTTGCAAATCTCCATACCATCGCATTTATAAATTTTAACCAATAAAAATGACTACTGAGTCTAAAATGGATATAGATCATTGTTGTACAAACATTTCTCATAAGCGGTTTAAGGAAAAATAATAAACTTTTAGATACTTACTTATATTTAATTACTCTATGGCATTGGATAATTATTGCGTTAAAACCTAAGTAGTATCTCTCTACAACTAAAGCTCACAAAATTGTATTATTATATATTTGCCAATATCTCAAAAATTATTGGATTTATAAAAAAATATTTCATATAAATGTTTTTAATTCCTAATAGTACTACAATTTTGCTATGATAAGTTATTTAGTATCTAATAGTTGCGGAGATACAGAAGTTTCTGCTTCTGTAAAGTACGATAAAAGTCATTTTCATGGTAAAATGAAAATATCCAGTTTATTATAATCTTAATCAACACCTAGATACGAATTGTAATCAAAATCGCTAGAGTCGATTTTGGGAAAATCGATTTTTTCTATTTTCGCCCTTTCTTAAACTACTCTTAATTTTGAAGTTTAAACAAACACACAGACAGACGTTATTGCAAAGACCACTTTTTAGAGTTTGGGGGGGTCTTGAGACGTCGACATACATCAACATTTCAGGTTAGATTTTCTTTTGTGGTCGCAATACTTTTACCTTTTGTGTTCGAAAAGTTAAAAGATATATACGTATAGCTTGAAAGTCATTGGTTTCATAAAAATATGCTTGTTATGAAATATTTGTATTATAAAGAAACCTACATATTTGTGAAGATAAGTAATTTCATATCTCAAATAATTTAAGAGATATAAAAAAAAGATAATTCACGCATGAGACCGGAGCCCTTAAAGTCATTTTGCCGAAATATTGAGCACACTCATTTTGTTTGGAATATTTATAAATGTTTAGAAATGAAATTTAATCAAAATCGCTAGAGCCAATTTTGAGAAAATCAACTTTTTCTCTTTTTGCCCTTTAGTATACTACCCTTAATTTTAGGGTTAGATATCCAATTCCAAAAACCCCTCGGTGCAACCCTATGAAAACCCTATATATCAAGTTAGTTTAGGCTCTAGTCGGAGGTATAGACAGACAAACAGACATAAAGTCAAAAACAACTTTTTTGTATTCGGGGGGGTCATGAAACTTCAAGATTCATCAAAATCTTGAGTTCGATTTTTTTGACGATCACAATACTTTCTCTACCAGTAAGTTAGCGAGAAAGTAAAAAAAGCTAATTACACGCATAAACTGCATAAGTAGGCTATACAATTTAAAATTATAAATATAAGTAAAGTAAACTAATATACAATTATTTACTTTACAAAAATATATTTTATGAAATTATCAAATTAGGTAAGTTATATTTTAAATAAAAATATATGTTACAATATTTTTAACTATACAATTATAAATATATTTAAAACCCTTAAAGTATAACTTACTTTATTTTTTTATAAAACATATATTTGTGTAATAAATAATTGTATACTAATACATTTTAAATATATTTATAATTGTATAGTTAAACATAATTTTATATTGTATACTTATGCAGTTTATACATGTAATTAATTATCTTTTAACCCGCCTCGGTGGCGTAGTTGGCTAACGTGCTAGTCGTGTTGAGCTCGACTGCTGAGGACGGGGAGATCGAGGTTCGAATCTCGGTCGGGTGAACTGGAGGGGGGTTCCTAAATGGTTTTCCACTCTCTCTCCATGCAAATGCGGGTTCACTTACTCTAATTCAACCTTCCTAATTCATAATCCATTAGCGAAATTAGTACTTAAAGCGTATAACCCGAACGGGTAGTAAGACGCGGTGCTAAATAATAATAATAATAAAATATATATATATACACAATTACTTTAATCAATACTTTTTAAATTTCTCCAGTTTGATAAAAGAAAGCCATTGAATAGTACATACAACTGAAACAATAAAATACGATGTTTTATAGTTGATTTCTTATACCGAGGTTCATGAAGTATAAGGAGACCCTTTTTGCCCAAGGTGAACTTTGATGGGGAAGCCGAGGTTAGATTCCCATCCGGTTGACCTGAGATTGAATTATCACCGTGGTTTGGTTCTCTATTCAAGTGCATGGTTAGTTGTATTTCCGTTTAGCTATCATCCTCAATCTTCACACTTAAATTAAGACGTTAACTAAGCTGAATGTTAAACTTAAAGTTTAGAAAAATAACTCAAAAGTGGTATTAAAAAAAGTTAAGGAATACATTTAAGGTTTAATGCAAAATCTAAATTGATGATGAACATTACATTTCGTTTGTTATGAAAATATTAAAGCGAAACATTTAAGGATACTTTTTTTTTAGAAACATCGTGAATTTGAAAATTAAATTTCTATTGAATTTAATTAGACAGTAAAATAATATTAAAAATTATGTTCTAAGATGAAAGATCAAAATAAATAATTAATATATATATATATGTGCACCTCCAATATATGTATGAAAATATCTGCTTGAACGTAGAAAAATAAATCCACTATTCGCATCATAAACAAACATAAAATTAACAAAACATTGAGAAATTACAGTTCAACGTCCCTAATAAACAAAACGTAAACTATCACAGGACATACGCCCTACTTATTAGATGTAGTAATTAGTTGTTTTTCCTTCAGATTACACAACGAAGGTTATCAATGGGGGAACTTACAGTAATGACTCAAGCAAACCCCTCAGTAGAAAAAGTTGAAAGTGTAGCCACGCTTACAAGGCTAACCACTGTGTACTTCCGGTTTGCTGAGGTTTGGCAAGAGGACAAAAGATTAGTAAAAACAAACGGTGTGAACTGAATTCAATACTAAACAAATCAAAAGTACAGTTCAATCTTCATAGAAAGGGAATTTTTTAAAGACAGTTGTTATTATTATTATTATTATTATTATTATTATTATTATTATTATCACCGCGTCTTACTACCCGTTCGGGTTATATGCACTTACAATAATGTGTAATGGTAGGGTGATTGTGAGATGAAATGGAAGGCCTACAATTTAACGTGGGATCCGAACCACGGTGAAGGCCTGACATTCCACACATTCACAAGTTGTGATTAATACACGTCTTGTCAGAGGTGAAGGAGGGGTTTGGCAATCGGATAAATCTGTGCCGGGTCAGAGGATTGAACCCCGGACCCCGAAAAAGACAAATATATATTACTGTTATCATTGATAACATTTCGCTATGTTGTATTATTGCACATACCCAGCGTTGTTCGAGAAGAGTGTGCTACGTTATCTGTATTCTGCTCTGTCATCAATCATCAATTTCCAAGGCCATAGCTAGGTAATCATTTCATCAAGGGTTTGGAGCTACAACTCCCACACGACTCCAGACAGAGACAAATTAATAATATTAAGTGCTTCTATACCGTTTCACTTTTAAATTGCATTACAGGTCTTATAGAGCACAGAGTTGCCAGCTTTAATTCGTTTGAGACAGATTGACCATTTATATATTAAGAGATTTTTTTTAAAAAAGGCTGTCACTCAGGACAAATCATACTCCTTGTCTAAGAGGGAAACTGCTCTAAAGACCTCTCACTACATGTTTAAGACGGGGACTGCTCTAAAGACCTCTCACTACATGTTTAAAAGGGAGACTGCTCTAAAGACCTCTCACTACATGTTTAGGAGGGGGACTGCTCTAAAGACCTCTCACTACATGTTTAGGAGGGAGACTGCTCTAAAGACCTCTTACTATATGTTTAAGAGGGAGACTGCTCTAAAGACCTCTCACTAGATGTTTAAGAGGGAGACTTCTCTAAAGACCTCTCACTACATGTTTAGGAGGGAGACTGCTCTAAAGACCTCTCACTACATGTTTAGGAGGGAGACTGCTCTAAGGACCTCTCACTACATGTTTAGGAGGGAGACTGCTCTAAACACCTTTCACTACATGTTTAAGAGGGAGACTGCTCTAAAGACCTCTCACTACATGTTTAGGAGGGAGACTGCTCTAAAGACCTTTCACTACATGTTTAAGAGGGAGACTGCTCTAAAGACCTCTCACTACATGTTTAGGAGAGAGACTGCTCTAAAGACCTCTCACTACATGTTTAAATGGGAGACTGCTCTAAAGACCTCTCACTACATGTTTAAAAGGGAGACTGCTCTAAAGACCTCTCACTACATGTTTAGAAGGGAGACCGCTCTAAAGACCTCTCACTACATGTTTAAATGGGAGACTGCTCTAAAGACCTCTCACTACATGTTTAGGAGGGAGACTGCTCTAAAGACCTCTCACTACATGTGTAGGAGGGAGACTGCTCTAAAGACCTCTCACTACATGTTTAAGAGGGAGACTGCTCTAAAGACCTCTCACTACATGTTTAGGAGGGAGACTGCTCTAAAGACCTCTCACTACATGTTTAAGGGGGAGACTGCTCTAAAGACCTCTCACTACATGTTTAAGAGGGAGACTGCTCTAAAGACCTCTCACTACATGTTTAGGAGGGAGACTGCTCTAAAGACCTCTCACTACATGTGTAAGAGGGAGACTGCTCTAAAGACCTCTCACTACATGTTTAGAAGGGGGACTGCTCTAAAGACCTCTCACTATATGTTTAAGAGGGAGACTGCTCTATAGACCTCTCACTACTTGTTTAAGGGGGAAACTGCTCTAAAGACCTCTCACTACTTGTTTAAGGGGGAGACTGCTTATCCGTATTTGTGGTATTTAACGTGCACTTTTTGAACCGACTGATTACATCAGCAAACGATAATTTCTATGAGCGATAGCAAAAGGGCTACCAATTTTTCCGATAAAGGTATTTTCACACATCTTCAGGAGTTATTGTACATGTCACAATCAACATTGGGCCGACGGATTAACTTCCCTTCCAAGGGAAAATATGCTACAGATTTTTGTCACTCAGGAAAAATCCATTGACCCCAGTTGGTTTTAAACCCATGGACATCAGGTTCTGAGGCGAGCACTTTACTCCAAGACCACTGAGGTCAACTGCTCAGCTGTCATCACTCCAATTTCACTGGTGTACAGTACATCAGTAAATTGAGTTTAACTGTGGACATTTCTGTTGCAACCTACATAAAAGTTTATATTTTCTGAAAGAGATAACTGAGGTCTATATATATACAGAATTTGCCATCATTTGAACTTAATATTGAAGTAAAAAAACATAAAATAAATGTACTCTTTGTAGTTGTCCGTTGTTATCTACGGTGTGTGCATATTTACGTCACAGATTGCAATAAATTGAACCCAATCTTTAGTAATAGCTTTGTGTTTTTATGTTACATCCATAATGTTTTCCAGCCTGTGGCCTGGGTCAGTTTATTATTCAAGCCATATATTTTCCACTACCGGCTGGCTAAGCCTGTCTTAGTTTCATATGCCTTAAAATATAGCTGAATACTAGGACAGTCACACCATCCAGTCTCCAGCCATTAATTGATCAGTAAGAAAGGATAGACCCACATTTCACCAATGATACATTTTCGGCCATATCGGAAATCGAACCCGGGATCCCTGCTCAGTAGAGAGACATACTATCGACTGATCTAAAGTGTCGTATTATGTATTCGCTTTGTAATTTTGGGAGCTGTCATAGCTACGGATGTAAAAACTTCATCATAAGCAATATGACGTGTAAATAACACTATTTAGAGTATGATATAGGATGATAAATAATATGTGAAATGTTATTACAAACTGAAATAGAGCTTATTCAAAAAAGTTTACGTCCTACCTTTTAACAGCAACTTTAATGTTACTGCTCTGTACCTCTTAGGAAAATTAAGCATTTTCAGTAGGGCCTATGTATTAATACAGTTTTTTTTAATTCTGAAGGGTGATTAGGATAAACCTGAATTTATGATTATAATTATTTGAATAACGGGTTTCTAGAAAATAAGAATATATTTACAATATTTTAAGGCGGCCGCCTCGGTCAGTGAAAAAATTCAATCTCTTTCAGGCCACGTGGCTGTGTCGTTTCCTGAAACTACATCTCTATTTAGCACTGAGTTTTACTACCCATTTGGGTTATACGTCAATGTACTAATTACGCTAGTGGTTTAAGGGTTGAGTAAGGTTGAATTTAGTAAAATTGTATTCACATTTGCATAGAAAACCATTTGGTGAAAACCAACCTCAGCACATCAAACCGGGATTCAAACCGCGATCTCTTCGTCACCGGCAGTCTAGTCTATTGTGAAGACACCTTATACCATGCAGCCACTGAAGCGGGTTACTTCTCTATTCTGCCTATACTCCATTTCGCCCTTTACATACAACCGACCTTTGTCATGTAAATAAGAAAGAGGGGAAATAAAACTACAAAGTTTCTTATCTCAAGGTAAACAGGAAAGCTCACTGCCAGTTCTCAAATATTTAAAAAATTTCTTTTGTAAGCCTATCAAAAATTTGCTGTATTTGTCAGAAGAAGGCTAAGGCTAGAGCTCTTTTTCATCAAGCCTAGTTTCATAGCTTCAAAAATATGGTTAAAAAGTCGTTTAAAATGAGCTAACATCACTTTTTCATACATTTGTTTTTACTAATAAAACTCAAACTATAGGTTAGTAGTTATAGCCAGGGTTTATCTGATTTATTACCTGTCACTTTGAGCCACGCCCCTTATAGTGACTGTCTTGGTGACGTCAG
>CABFVX010000508.1:242578-276068 GCA_902151425.1 Timema shepardi | reverse complement strand
ATTTTTAGACAATGTTGGCGTAACTGATACCATTTGCTAGCTTCTGCTAGCTGTCATGTAAAACCACAAAAGTGGTAAGTCCACTGAAGCTACTAATACACTGTAAAAACGACTGATTTGCGACCAAAATTCTAGATGAACCGATAATGATTTCTTTTATTATGACTTTATGGACACTTTTCTAAATTGCTAGTGAATTATATATTTAATTATTTTTATGCGTATATTTTTAAAATTAACTAGAAAACACATTTTTGAAAATGGTTGGATTTAAAAAACAACCAAAAACAGATATAATATTGTTAATCACGTAAGCCTATTCTCTGGGCCATAAATCGGTCATTAGTTAAATAAATTTAGGTTAATTACAATATAATGGTGACGACCCCCACCACACCTACTCAAGCCAAGAGAGAGGGTAAGTTTCTTGGTAGAACCCAAGACTCATTCGGCAGTTATCCTATTGTTCACTTGACCGGATACCACTAACAGCCTCGAAACGTGTCCATAGAACAAGTTAGAATATTTCAATTTCTTTTTAAAAGTCTTAAAATTTATATATATTTGCAAGCTAAATAGTGAACCTACATCAACATTATTTCATAAAATATTTCATTTACATCTTTTTTTTTATTGGGGATTTTTAATGTGCATTTTATGAAAACAAGAATTATATTAGCACACCGCTTACAAACTAGTTAACTATGACATGCATGAGAGTTTATTTAAGTTAAATTACAGATAGGACACAATGTAGCCATCTGTCTGCTGAACTTTGTGAAGTTGTTGGTTGACAACTGGGTCATATTTGGCAATTAACTTGAAAGTTTCTAAGAAATTTACACAGTTGCCATCTCTGCCTAGAGCTTCTGAGTGACCACCTCAAGGTTAGGTTTGCCTGGCTAGATACAGCACTCAATCAAGTATTCTGGCTAAGATTGCCTTCCATTTCTCAAATGACCTCTGTAGTGCAAGCTGGGCAGCACTCTCACTATTTTCTTGTTTATGTAGCCGCATTTCAATTTCTTTCCCCATTGTAGATGCACTGAGGTGATATTAACTTCGCTCATGCTTTAGTAATCTGGGGCTTATCTCAATCCATACATTAAATCCACATGTATTTCCAAATTAAATCTTTCCCTTTGGCCTTCTTAAAAGTCATACAGGGAAAGCAATATGCGACACAGGTTACAAGAGAAAACACCAACCATGTCCTTAGTCTCACCATTGTCCAAATTCCTGTAGAACCAATCCTTGGAAAATTACCTTCCATCACTGTCATTTGGAAACAATGCATCTTTATTCTGCGGTTCCATTATTTCTATCTTGAAAAATTCACTTTTCAAAGTTTTATCCACAGTTTCAGGTCAATAGCCATTATCAGTGAAAACTTTTAGGTCAATACTCTCTGGCAGAATATTTGATTGACCAGAAGTATAAGCATCCTCAGGCAAAGTTGTCTCTATTTCTAAAGCAACAACAGGAATGTCCACAAATACTGGACATATAGTGTTCCGCAAAAAAATCTATAAAAAACAACCCATTCAATTTTATGCAATGCCTTGGTCCAGTGTCCACTGTGTAGAATACTCGAATATTAGATTTTTTTTTGTGGGGAGGGAGGGCGTGCTATTCTTCTTTATTATAATATTTTTTTTCTTTTGAAATTTTGCACCCAGGGCACAGACAAGTAAGACAGACTCTCAACATTACGGGGGTTTTGCTGTGCTCCTTTTGCCAGCTTGAGTCCTTCAACGCTGGGCTTCGCTAGTGTCACTGCTGGGTGGTGATATGACTAATTGCATCAATCCTAGTGTAAGGACTCAAGCTGTCAAAAGTATCGCAACCATTTTAACTTGGAGGTTGAGTGTCTGGGTATATTATTTGTCTGTGACCCATGGCAACCCCCTCTGTGGCCCTCCACCAAGCTGTGCCACTGCTAATAGGTACTACATTTTGCCTCACATCTTGTGTTTATAATTTCTATGATTTCCATCAAGAAAATAATTTAACATATATTTTTAGGTGCATATGCATTAGATTAGGGTGGTCCATGCTNAATAGCAAAAAAAAAAAAAATCAAGTGGAAGTCACGCCACCTCCTTGTTTTGTTACACCTACCATTCCTATTATGTGTTCAAAATTTCAGCGCCCTATCTTATATAAAAGGGGGTGCTCATCGACTTTGAAATATCTGAATTTTATGAAAAAATCCTTAAAAAGAACTAGTCAAGATATTAAGTAAAAAATTTAAACTATGTATCAAAAGTGAGTTTTTTTTATTCAAATATAGTATTAAAATACACACAAAATGTTATAAACAAAGTAGTACTTAAAATAATATTAATTACAGTTCTTTTTTCTCAACTTAAAACTAAGTTCATTAGCACTTTTTTGGATGCTTCAGTAGAAACAATCTTTCAGTTCTGTTCAACAACATGAAGTAAAAAAAAATTTTCTTCCTCATTCTTAGTGAGTATCGTATTGTAATCTTCATATAGTTTTACACCCCTCTCCGCAGTTTCATTAACCACACGAAAATTTCTTATGCAACTTTTGCCTTGAAGGTAATCAACATTGTCACCCCAAGTCTCAGGAGGTAATTGCAAGAAAGAGTCCTTGATGTCTAGAACTGTGAGCGTTTTCAGCGTTCTTTGTGTTGCAAAGGCTTCTAATGTGGCTTCCGTGGATAGTTTAGGAGAGTCACCTCGTACTAAACGAGAACCGCCGTCAACATCCGTTTGTTGAACAATGGTCATTTTCTCGCCATAAGACAACTTGTTGGAACACAAGGCAAAGGCAACTAGCTCATCAGACAAGTACCACAAGTGACGCTCTAAGACACATCTTGCTTCTGCGCCGATTTCGGAATCAATTGCTTCGTATGATTTTAATCTATTCCACAGTTGCAAGTCATTAATCGGTGCATCTGCTGCCAAAGGCGCTTTGATCCAAATCTTTGTGTATATGAGTGCACCAAAAATAACAAATCGAACGATTTGTTTTTATTCTATTTTGGTTTGCTTTAATGCTTGTGAATTACTCCTAAAGAGAAAAATCTTCATAGCCTACAGCAGTTTTGCCATCCATTGAGCATGATGTATTGGCCCCGGGGCACGCCAATGAATCCCTGCAAGTGATTTGTTCAGAACAATCATTGTGAGCTCCATTAGCTCGTTGTAATCATCACGAACTTGTTTTTCTCCAGCTAAAGCAGTCGTAAGAGACTCAAGAGTATTTTTAGCAAACTGTTCCGCGCTAGTATCGGAGTCAAGACAATCGCAGCACTCTTTTGGAAATGTATCCCAAAAATCGCTGAATCTCTTGAATAATGAAATCTTAGGAGAGCTTGATGACCCAAAGCACAGCGTAAATATTTTTGAATGCATTTTTTCAAACATGTGATGATGACAAGCAAGCCATAAAAGATCACGGCCTGTCTTTGCTTCTAGGAGAGTCCACACTCCTTTTTTGGCACCGATGTTAAAGGCAGTAGTGTCAACACTCATAGCTCAGACTTTATTTGTGACATTCTACCGTTCCATTGTGTCAAAAAAAAACATCAGACATATTTTCTTCCGTTCCTACATTAAGTTTGGGTACGCCTAAACAGTTTTTCGCAACCATTACCGGTGACAAGAATCGGAAGGTGCTCTACTTTCTTATTACCTGTTATATCAGGCAGTATTTTCCCATCCCAATGTATTACAAGTGGATAAGTCGGGTCGAATGTTTCTTTTATATATGCATTGAATTCTGTCCTTGCTTTTTTTCTTGCATGTCGAATTGTGCTTCGAGAGATTGGGAGTGAAGTGGGATTACAACCAAGTGCGGCAGACAAGGGAATTATCAGTCGCACTGTTTCTTGGCCAGTTATTTTGTTACGATCAAGAGCACTGGTAACATGTTGTAGTCGATGGCACAATGTCACTGGCACTGGTAACGCTCTGTGTCTTTTTTGGTAAAGCAACCATAAAATCATCTTCTTGCTTATTCTTTAAAGTGTTAGCGGTACTAGAAGTGCTACTGAAGCTGAAATCAAGTTCTAGTTCTTGACTTGACACTACTGAAGTTGAAGCATTACTTTTAGCGCCCTTTTCTCTTAATTCTTCAACTCTTTGTTTTCGTTTTAGAGAACGTTCTTTGATCTTTTCCAGCTTCTTCTCAATCGATGTCATAATCATCTTACGCTCACCTCTTTGATCAATGAGAAACTCTCTATCTTCTGCAATTTTGATTGAATTCATGGTGTTTGCATAGGCAATATCAAAAAGTTTGTCTACCTCTTCTGTAAACAAATGCTCTCTATTTTTCTGTGCTTCCGAATCTCTTGTTTTATTTTTCTTTAAAGGCAGCCAGTTCTTATGAATTTTTATAAGTTTTTTAACGCAGTGATTTGGTTGTATGGTTCGAATACCAGATTTGCTCCACACCTTTATGACTTCTTGAATGAGCTTATGCGCAGAATCTTTCACAATTTTTGATTCATTTAATGTGTGTTGATAACAAAGTAGAACTTGCCAAAGAGTTAGAAGTTGGTTAATCCTTACCAATGGCTCAATATCCCGACATCCAAGTAGAAAAATATCATCTTTTTTTCGAACTGATGAACTCATTTTAATGCACTGGTTCACTCACAGTCTAGTAAATAAGTACCAACATTTTTTATGTTCGTCTATAAAACTCTTTAACAGTTGTATTTATAAGTAGATTTGATTAATTTAACAAACGAAACTGACCTGTAACAAAAAATCAAGATCAAGAATTTTTCACCAAAATTTCAAAAACAGCACTCAATTGAGCACCCTCTTCCGCTAAAGCTGGCCAACTGAATTTATACAATGTTATTGCTATGGATACATGTTACAAATTTACGGAGTGGCCAAACTGAAAAACAAAAAGAAATTTTTATGGACCACCCTCTAATATGCATGTAATATATATTTACAAGTTAGCTATTTGATTTTCAAAGAAAGGATTAATATATAATACTAAGTCAGCTTCGTCATGGCAACTGAAACTACACAAACAGCTATAAATAGATGACAAAATATTAATTTTTCGAACAATTATGCAGGATTACAATATGAAATTGCTTTTCCATTTGATATGGAAAACAAGACTAATAATGTTTTAACTGGTTTTATTTATCTTGCTTAATGATTATAAACATGATTTTAAGTGTAAGTGGATATATATAGTCAATTTTTTTTAATTACAAAAACAAAAGGTTTATTTCAACATGTTGGGAAGAGGGAACAACAAAGTGGTTGATTTACAAAAATCTCAAACATTCACTTAAACTCCTTAACTGTAAAACACACTTTGATATAGAAACTGTTACTTGTATTTACAAGAGTTTATTTGTAGCTTTATTAACATTTTCTAATTTTTCATGGAGGCATGCTCATAAAACTTTAAGGCTTCTGGCCCAGGATAGGGATAGGTGGTGTACTTTTGTGAATGTGGAAATGAACTTTCGAGTTCCTGATGCCATAGAGTGGGTAATTAAGTATGACTTAAAATTTTATTTTTTATGCTTAATTGCAAAAATTGCTATCAATATTGTATAAAACATTAACTAATCGTCAGAATATTTATTATTAGTTTTTAAAACACTTAATTAGTGTGTCCTTTTAAAAGGACACTCGACACAAACATGACATGTTGTATGTAAATTAGTGTTTTTAAGCAATTTTTTCTCTCACAAAACTGGGGTGACCTGGCGGTCTAGGGGTAAGGTGTCAGACTTCTGTGCTGGCGGTCGGGGTTCAATCCTCGGTCCCAGCACAGATTTATCTGATAACCAAACCCTTCCTTCACCTCTGACAAGACATCTTGTGAATGTAGGGAATGCCAGGCATCCACCGTGGTTCGGATTCCACGTTAAACTGTAGGTCCTACAGTTCATCTCACAATCACCCTACCATTACACATTAACGTAAGTGCATACAACCCGAACAGTTAGTAAGACGCAGTGCTAATAATAATAATAATACTTCTTGCGATAACTGGCGAAGCAGTTGATGTGTAAACCTACATCATACTTTTCATATTTTGTTCTAACATTTTTTTATGACAAACACTGCATCTTGTTTGTCTACCTTTTGACATAACAAGATGGTCTAGTCGGTTGTACCTGGGTTCTAAGTTTTCTAGTTTAGAAACTCGTTTCATTTGAAGATGATTTGTTATTTGTTTCCAAGAATGAGATGGTGCTTCTTCCTCAAAAGATTAGTTGATCAAACGATCCTGGTTGTCCCTTTTGAAGTTGCCAAGCGTTTTGAATTGACAAATCAATCAAGTTTGTAATAGGAGGGAAATACCATTTTTCCCCCCTCTAATACCATTACGATATAATTCAATGTTCTGATCACATCGGTCAACACCACCCATATTGCAGTTATAAACATGTGCAGCATGTGGCTGGGTAATACTTTTTTTCTCTCTTTTTGAGTACTTATATCTTTGTGAAGAGTGAACTGTGTACACACTTTCCGCATTAGATAACATTGTAACAATGCTGTTGTCATTCCATCTGTTGATCATAATAGTTCTGTCAGAAGTTGTTTGATACTCATATGACCCCTGTTGCATTTTGCTCATTTTCTTTTTAACATTCAAAGGACGCTTGTAAACATGGTCAGCCCTATGTGTACCTGTTGCACGCAAACCTCTTTTTTTTTTCTAATTCTTAAAACAATTTTACAGATGTGATAAAGTTTTCACAAAATATGGGATAAGGGAAATTAATCATTTGTGGAACAACATCTGTATGTTGAAGAACCATACTTGCTCCAAGACCAAGCTCTATCTATTATTCTGGAATAAATAAGTTATCACCCTGATAAGGCTCGATCCAGATTCTATAACCTGAGCTGGTGGTCCCTAACCAGAACTTAAATCCATATATGATAGGTTTGCCTCTTATAAAATGTTTACAGCCATGTCTTCCATGCTAGGGCACCATTGCTTTATCTACACTATGATTTTCTAAGTGAGGTGCGAACTCTTGAAATTTTTGATTTAGCAACTCAATAAGGGGCCGTACTTTGCCAAAGAGATCACTCCTATCTAAATGAATAGTTATCATGACAATGGATACTTGACATAATAAATTCAAATCAATCTCTTGTATGAGCAGACATAAGTTCATGATGTGTCTCACGAGAACACTCCCAATACATAAAACTTCTTGGAACAGTGATATAACCATTGAGGAGAAGAATTCCAATAAAGGCTTTTATTTCAGTTACAGAAATGTTTCCTAGTGTATTCTTCAAAGCTGCATATCAATTACTTTGAGTAAGAAATAGAGCAATCACTGCATCATAAAAAAAATATCTGTAGGTGATAGTTTATTTGGTAGCAGACTCATTTTTGGCCAGTCAATAGTTTATTTATTCATTTCAGTGTTTATCCAAGAGTAAGTTTTTTTATTTGATTGAGGTCTTTTTGATTCTTTCTGATATCTCGTGCTAGGCAAACTTGTACTATAAGAAAGTTCATTGTCTTAATCCTGTGATGAATCATATATTTCTACCTCAGCTTGTGTGTGCTCTCAGCTGTGAAGCAAGAAGGTTATTCAATATCACATGTCATCACATCTATTTGTTGGGGGTAGCGATGTTATGTAAATATTTTTATTTGGAAGAGAATCATCCTCTTCTAAGATATTTAAAACGTCACTAAGAGATAACCCACTGAAACACATATTAAAATTAAATGCAATACAATACATAAATAATCTGGAATTTTCAATAATGGGGCATGTGTCGTGTTCTTTAAAAAGGACACATAACTTTAAACATTTCTGGCATCAACATGATTAAAAATAGGTTCAAACTTACTTTACAACTTTTAAATGTATTGTTTATGAATGTTAGAACTGCATTCATACATATCTAAATAAGAAGTTTAAATACATAAAACTTATTTTTCAAATTGAACAAAGTAGTTTTCCATGGTGACATTTCTTTTTCAAATACAGCACATCAAAACATACTCATGTAATCAAAAGTGATCAACTAAAAAAATATGGTGGACTTTAATGTTCTTTGTTTTAAATAATTAAGCTTCTGCCATCTTGTAGCAATTTCTGGAACAACCTTTAAATAATTGAAATAGTAAACAATTGTTGCTGTCCTTAGATAAAGAAATTAGACATATTTGGGTTAATAGAGCTTAGATAGGGAAGCAGGAAGCATTGGATGATGCTAAAGTTTGAAAAGTAATTGAGCTATCAGGAAACTTTTTTTAGTTTAGAAAACAATTTGATCTATCTACTCAAATGGTTAAATTGTGAACCTAATCTCTGAAAGTGTTAAAATATATAACCTATTTTGTGTATATTTAAGTTGATTTTTTTTTGTTATAGGTAGAGAAAGCATTTGAAAATTTGTCACTTTACCATGATGCATCTGAACGTGATGTTCGGTTCAATGTTACTTGTGGTCCTAACAACAACAAAGGCATACATTTACGCTCTGGTCTGCAAGATGCGCCTACGGAGTGCTCAGTCAATGTGGAACCTATTTTTCTCAATACTGAGAATATTGGTTGGTTGCAAATAAAATTAATTTTCTATTAAGTATATATATATATATATCTAATTTTGGTCAAATATTTGATTATAATATAATATTTGAGATGCAGAAAATACTCCACATAATCGGTCACAGCTACGATTTATTTGGTTCATTTTAGAATAAGAACTAGTTTAGAGTTCATAGTCCAAGTTTTGGCTAAATTTGTATACAACTATTATCCTGACTAATACAACATATAACAGCAAAAACACTTTAACATTCCCATTACTCTTTGTGTACAAACAACTATCCTTACTTGATTTGGTATAGCCTTCCATACCATATATTGACTTATTTAATTTACATACAACGCTGCTATTGATCTACAAGATATTTGTAAACCAAGCAAATTTTCGAAAATTGGATGCCTCTAGAAACTTTTGGAAATTGACCTTTGCTGGAAAATTTTTTGAATTTAATTAGAGGTTTTGAGGTTGAGGAAAAGGGGTAAGGAGCAACTTGCCTATTTGTCTTATCCTGGGTGCACCACTGGACCTAATTAAATTAATTCTGTACTTAAAATAGCTTTGTGACATTTGACTAAAGTTTTTGTATTGACCACTAATTTCTTAAAATATATTTCACTAAGGAAACCATTTCTGCTGTATTCCACTTGCCTTGTGTTTGCCACCATTGTCTGTCCTGTTTTTTTTTTTTCCTTTGTTGATAAGTGTATATAAATATATGCAATAGTAGCAAATTTTTAATATTTCACTGCCCATGGTTTTTGTCATCCAATAAAGAAAATAACTTTCTGAATCAAAATATGGCTCTCAAGAAGGTTCGAGGTTCGGCTCCTAAGATAAAACTCTGCAAGTAAAAACAGACCTTTGGTTCAAGGTTTGGCACAATAGTCTGTATGTGGCTTAAAAGGTTTTAAATTAAGTCATAATCTGTAACATTTAAAGAGCCAGCCTGATAATTTAATGTTTGTTCACCACTATTAGGGTGACATTTGATATAATGATTGAATTGGATCCAAGTTTGCTAACCTGTGTTATATTAATAAAAAAAAAAGGATGATGTCTTATTTTAGAAATTAAAAATTCTTATGTTTTATAGTTTTTTATAATTTCAAGTGGATAAACAATTTTTTGCTAGATATTTCACACTTTGTAGATTTTAATTTAAAATCTCTACTAATACATTATATACATGACAATTCCCAACACGTGAGATTTAAAACATGGATTAAAATGTCATCGACTCTACTTACACGTGTCCTCATCAGCAAAGAAAGTGAGTATATGCGTACCCTGAAGGGGTATATCAAATGACATTACCTTTCTGAAGCTTCCTAGAAAAAAAAAAGCAGTGGTCATCCAGGCGCGTTTCTGTTAACCAAACTGTGTTGTCTTTTTAAACAGAGATGTTTAAAGAGGTTGCCATAACTTGCAACTTAGCAACATAAAACAAATAAATATTACCACCCGCTCTCATTTATAATGTCGTGATTTTGAATACAAATGCGAATAATACATTATTGGGATGTAGAATTCCATATCATTACCAATCATAAAAAATCCGGCTAAGAAAGAATTTATCATATCAAATAACCACAATTTTTATTTTTTTTTGAAAACTTTCCAACCTGATTGAGTCAGTTATGCTAATGAAATTCCAAGCAATAGTAGCACACTTTTGCTTAGATCTAATTGAGACGTGATAAAATGTTAATATAAAATCTACTTTATTGAACAAGAAGTTAATAACTTTAACAAGTCCAAGTAATTTCAATGAGTGAGAAATTATATGGTCAAAATGAAAGTTAAAATAAAGTTTAGTGTCTAGGAGAACATGTAGATTATGAACATAAAGGGAGTGAATTATGTTATCGTTGGTAAGCTTATGTATACAAAATATATTATGAGCTTTCCTAGTTTAGATTTTTTCTTTGATTTGTTAATATACATTCCATTTTTAGTAGCTTCAGGGTGGTTTTTCCTTAAATGGTTTTCCACTCTCACTACACACAAATGCGGGTACACTTCCTATAAATACAACCTTCCTCATCCACAAAACCATTAGCGTAAATAGTAAACAAGCATATAACCAGAATGGGTCTGACTACATGTCAAATTCGTCAAGTATGGTTTACTGATGATGGCTTTTCCTAAATTCCTTAGCCCTCTTTACCGTTCCCTCCACATTCTCTACTCATACCTACAAACTCCTTTCTCAATTAATAAACCTAATGGATCGTGAATTTTCTTTTGATAGTACTTTTATGTAACTTTGTGGACCTGCCGTTTTTTGTTATTTGTTCAGATCTTTTTCTCCTGCCCACCTGTTAAGTTCATTTAACTAACCATTTGTGCATTTTTTTCCACATTTATTTATCTAAAAATATAGTCATAAATATTATTTATTCATATTTATATATTTTATAAGAGTTTATTCATTTCATTAATATTTTTATCTTCTATTGATGTTGTAGAGCCCAAGAATAAAATAATATTTGGTATGAAGCTCACACTGGCTTGCCCAGATTCATGGGTGCAGTGTCCAACACATCTGGATATTAGTAACATATCTCGTGGTTTTATTGTGAAGATAAACCCTATGCATCTCTCAACAGGTCTACATCATACAAGGTATTATTAGTTTCAAAATAATTTTAAAACCAACAATGAATATATATATATTCTTAAGTTAAATAACTTTTTAAAAATGTATGGTTCACTGACTTCCCTTTGTAGATGAAGGACAAAGCTGCAAGGGTTTGTCAATGCACTTTAGGGATTTACCAAAGATTCTTTAGTCATGTTTTCTCATCCTGACCTTCACAAGTGAAATTGAATTTTAAATCAAGTCCTCAGACACATTTATAAAGTATGTATAGTTTTTCTGTTTGTTACATGTATGTCTATATGTCGATTATAGAATATGTATAACTTGCTGTTTGCATAAAGAACTTTGGGAGTGCAAAGTTGAAAAGATATTACATCTTGTAGTATGGGAAAAATATTGTTAAATGCCACTGGTCTACTGAATTTTTTCGGTGAAAGGAGATTTAGGTTCTAATCTTGGCTGCGACACTCATGGCTGTTTTTCACATTTGGCTTATCCTTGTGTTTTTCCCATTCTCGATCTATATTAAGCGGAGTGATTTTTTCATTCTTTATCAATATCAATCTGAATACATTTCCTATAATTTAATCTCCAAATTCCCACCCACTTAAAGAGTTGACTATACTAACAAAAAAATTAATAATATAATTAATGTGTCTATATAATGCATGTACAATATATGGTTAAGCAACTGCAAATATTTTGCCACAAATAATCCAACATTGTTGTGAAAATCTTTGATTGAAATCAAACATTTAAAAGACAAAATTATGAACTTTGTCTAAATATTCTTAATTTGTGCTATAAACACATATGTTTTAATTGAAATGACATTCATACTTGAATGGTAACATTTACCCTTAAAAAGTAATTTCACATAATCATATTTAAAATTTATATGTGAAGTTTATTTTTATGATAAATTCTCATGATCATACACTATTTGTGTTTTTACAATACAAACATGATTTTTTATTGATGTTTGCAAAGTTTTATTAATCTAATTTGCTTTTTAAATATTTTGGGTGTCTAGTATCGACGCATTTGATGTGACTTGTGTGAATAAAGGGGCTGTGTTTCGTGTACCTATTACGGTAATAAGGCCACAGAAAATATCTGCCAGACTACACAGACCAGAACTGGAAAGTTTGAATACATTATTTTATCCCAATTACATACGACGAAACTTTGTACTTGTTCCGGAAAATGCTACATGGGCAGGTACATGTTTTTTTATCTACAAATCTAAATTAATATTAATTAATTGAGATTGTCTTTTAATTATATATTACATAGTTGAAAAATTAATTCCTTTGGCATAGTCTTTGAACTTTAAGTGCTGGTTGACACCATTTAAGTAACTGTTTAAAATCCTGGTAAATAAATTTTATCCTAAGATGCAAAAGAAGGCAAAGTTTGAATAATTTTGTATTTACTAAATGTGTAATCTATATATTCTATTTTTAGTTCGCATAATACATTTTGACAAGACCATAACATTTGTAACTCGGCAAACAAGCTTTTTTTTAGAAACTGTTTCCTGCTTAAATACTGCACTATTTAGAATTTTAATCTGACATTTTTTGTATGTTTCTAATGTGTGTTTTACTAATTTCATTAAATAAATGTTATTGTATTATATTACATTTAACATTTAGAAATGAATAACTAATTTATCACATTTATCATATGAGAATGTTAATTTAATCAAAAAATAAATGATTAACATCATACAAAATCTTCTTAAAATAAAATACATGGCACAATATTTACTAACTATAGTAAATAAAAACCTATGTTGTTCACCTCAAAGCATTTTAAAAAGAATTTTGCAAGTCTAAGCTTAAATGTAAGATACTGTTCTACTTATTGTAATATCTTGGAACTAACCTCTTTAACAAGACTACCCTATTATTAACTAAGAATCAATGGAAAGAGGTAATTTATTGCTGTGAGGTACATTTAAGGTGATTTATGCAATTTTTGCACATTCTTGAACTAAACCAACACTCTTTTTTCACTGAACATTAATTGGAAAATCTCATTATCAGCTGAGTTCAGAACTTTATGTTTTTTATAATATCAACATTTCCAAGTAAAAATTTAAAACTGTTGACTTTCTTTTGTAAAAGATTTACGTTTTAACCATAAAGTTAGTTTGTCCATAAATTTATTTTCACAATTGCAGAAAAACTAACTTGTTATTGCATAATACTTATTTGTCTGTAATGTTTTTGTTACTAGTATTAAAACTGCATTGCCGGGATAAGGATAAATCTGGCCGCTTTGTTATTCATGCAGTACAACTAAGACCCAAGCTTGTTTGCAAGACACTAGAATTTCACAAAATATGTACTGTCAGTTCTCAAAATGATGTTTTTCAAGGCTTTTCTGTCAGGGTGAGTATTAAATAAATATACATTTTAATATTCAACAACAATTGATTTTTCATACAGTAAGTGGTAACAGCACTGTGAGAACAAACATTAAAGTACTATATCCTAAGGTATTTTAATCATTGCAAGGTAGAATGGCTGGTTTTCAGTGGTATAACTAACATTATGAAACTTTATCTGTTTTTTTTATCACAGCGTTTTAATACCTTTTCATGTTTTCCATATAGGATAATTACTTTAATGAAGTAGAGATGAGGAAGGATTTTTTTAAAGATAATATATCTTTATTTGAATTGAAGGAGATTGGGAAATCATTTTATTAAATGCTATCCTCATTAGACCTGACCGGGATTTAAACTCTGATCTCCCCCTGATCAGCAGGCCAATCTAACATGAGAATGACAGCTTAGACCAGTCGGCAATTGAAGCAGAGTAAAATGTTAGTTCAAATCATCTTACCTATAATATCTTTTATTGTCTCTAGGACTGTTTAGTAATATTATGTTAATCACCAATTTTTATTCACATGACACAACAGTTTTATATTACCTTCTAAACAATACATATTTATCAGCTTGTCTTCCATTTAGGACAGTTACACGCATGATTATTTTTTGTAGAAAACTTTTTGAGTACCTACTAACATCTTCATACTTCCCTCCCCTTTCCATTAAAACTTATCAAAGCCTTCTTCATGCCACACCCCTTGAAAAAAATTAAAATCGCAATGTTTCCAACAAAAAATAATAATCTAGCACTTATAACGGAAGATATTTACAATATAACTGTTTATATGTAAAATATTAAGAGTAATTTTGATTTATTAATACGTTAGCCCTGATATCTAAACACAACCGCAATTTGACAACTCTGTAAAGACTAGCTTATTCTCAAGGTTAATAACAGTACTCATGGAATAAGGATAAAGGGTTGGAAATCTGAAAGGATTGGTGAAAATTGAGCGAGGGGGGTGGGGGGAATTGCTACAAAATGAGGTGTCTCAATAGGGGAAGGGGAAATAAAAAATTCCCTGTGCAAGAATCATTTATGTTGGTTCTATCGGTTTGGGAGTTGTTTTTAAACTTACCATAGTCATAAAACTTTGTTATTTATTTTTCTTAAATATCCAATAGAAGGTTGGAGGGGGGTGGGTGGGCCAAGGCAATTAGTCTCATAGTCTACCTTTACACTATGCTCCTGCTTGTTTTTAATTCTGTTTCCACGTTTGTTTTCCATCCAGCTAAATTTACACTTTTCATTAATTCTAATTTATTAGTCGGTGGTTAATTTTAAATTTCTTGCTACCTGAGACATTAAAAGTAGAAATTAAATTTGTATCTGAGAAGATGAATTTTACCTATGTTTTTTATTGTTCCTAACTAGTAGCTACATAGGTTCTTGCTTTCCCTCTTCTTCTTTTTTTTTTGTATGTCTAGGTAATCAGCATTTTGAGCTTGTTAACATTTCTGTATGCTGAATTGACAATGGAAAAAGCTGTTATCTGGATAATTTATTCACTATACAAGAGCTCAGATTGATTAAACATCTTAAACATCAGGGGCACCTTTGGGTGGTTGCCAAGCTAGAGCTCTGTTTGACAAGACTGTATTTGTAAATTGTTCCCTCACATTTATTATCATATGTGCCCTTTGAAGCCATTGCACACATATTAGTGTACAGCCAGATAAATAAATTGAGGGGGTAAGGAAACACTTTATTCGTACCCTTGAGCCACCACTGCTAAAATGTGTATTATTTATTATCATTTAATATGAAAAATAGAAAATTTACTTTTCAAGGTTCCACCATGGTGTAGCCTATAAGATAGGATCATATTACATGCTACAGTAGCCCCGTGGCTTCTTTGGTGCTGACTGACGGCTCACAGCCGACTTCTGACAGCCAACATTTGGGTATATACCTAAATTTTGACTATCAGAAGTGACAGCTGCTAAACACATATCTTTGCAGATCATATGGTTCTGTGTAGGAATAGATAATTTGGTCTTGTAACTTTTCAAAGCCGTCAGCTGTGAGCTGTCAGTCAGCACCAAAGAAGCCATGGGGCAACTGTATCTAGGTAAAGCATTTATTACATTTCTGATAAAACACAAGATTTTACTATATATTCAAAACCATTCTTCAAATGTAAATATAATGTAAACCAAGCTATGCATTTAAAATACACATAGGCTAATTATGCAAAAAATAACTATTTTTTATTTTTGTTTACAGGGAGGATTGGTTTTGGAAATGGTAATAGCTAAGTACTGGGCCAACATTGGCGAGGTGACATTAGACTACTCTATGTCATTTCATGGTGTCAAACCTGACAACTCACTGATTGCCATGCAGGGAGCTGAAGGCGTATTTTCTGTTGAATTAAGCAGCCGATTACGTTCTGAGCAAATAGCTCCCTCAGCTTCTCTCAAAAACTCAGTTCAGATGCTCAGGTGTGCTATTTTTGGACGTTCTTATTTTGGTTTTATAAGCTGTACGGTTGCTTATTTTTTATCTTTATAAATATATTTGTATATTTTTAATTTCTTTACAATCATTTATATTACACCCCTATCAAATAACATTACTTTAACAACTTATTATGATAGCTATATCTATCTAAAATTATTTATATCACATAACTTTAAGAACATTTAATTTTTATACTGCTCTAAAAATAATTAATTCATCAATCATAATATTACACATATTAACAAAATTAGAAATATTGTTTAACATTTGTAATCTTTTATTATTAATGCAAGTATGGTTGGAACATACACAGTGGAGTTTCATCCATAAGGGGTTAAGATCTAGATTACAGATCACAAAATACAGATCGTGTGTGTGTATGTGTATGTGTATGTGTATGTGTGCGTTTTTTTCCATCATTTTGATGTAAAGCTCCATCATGTAATATATTTTGGAAGCATATATATTCTCTATATCTTATGCCCTTAAGTAGGACCTATGCCGATTATCAATCCGATCATCAGCCAATTAAGGCATAGTCGGCAAGTCGATGCTCAACATTATTTTCATCAGTAACAAGGGAATGGGAAAGATGGTGGGTGGTTTTTGTTGAGAATAGAAGGTTCAGGGATTGAGAGAAAAAAAATGTATTGCAGTTATTGTGAGTAGGAAGGGATTATATTTGCATTGTCATCCACAAGATCAACTAGCAAACAGATGTCTGAACTAAGAGATAAAGATTCAAAGGAAGCTAAAACTAGAGAGAAAAGTCGAGGGAAGCCATAACTGGGAAGAATCAAGGGAATCTAAAACTGGGTGAGATTATTTAGAGGGAAGTTAAAACTGAGAGTATTCAATGAACGCTAAAACTGAGGAAGAATCGAATCAAGGAGAGCCACAACTGGGGAAGAGTCAAGGAAAGTTAATACTGTGGAAGCCACAACTGGGGAAGAGTCAAGGAAAGTTAATACTGTGGAAGCCACAACTGGGGAAGAGTCAAGGAAAGTTAATACTGTGGAAGCCACAACTGGGGAAGAGTCAAGGAAAGTTAATACTGTGGAAGCCAAAACTGGGGAAGAGTCAAGGAAAGTTAATACTGTGGAAGCCACTAACTGGGGAAGAGTCAAGGAAAGTTAATACTGTGGAAGCCAAAACTGGGGAAGAGTCAAGGAAAGTTAATACTGTGGAAGCCAAAACTGGGGAAGAGTCAAAAAAAATTATAACTGGTGCAGAGTCAAAAAAAGTTATAACTGGGGAAGATTCAAGGGAAGGCAAAATTGGTGATGATTCAAGCGAAGTTAAAAATGGGAAAGTTTCAAGGAAAGCTAAAACTAGGGAAAAATCAAAGGAAGTTAAAACTGGGGAAGATTCAAGGGAAGCCAAAACTAAAGAACTATAGTTGTCTTCAAAACAACATGGACTCAGAACTTATATTTATTTCAATACTTAAATTTATTCATAAGTTGATATATATTCAATTATTTTAAAATTAATCATGCTTATAGAGGTATAAGAAACTTCAAACTTTGATTCAGCTTAGAAAAAAATCCCTGCTTTGACAATTATGAAACCTTGCCATTACAAATAATGAGAGCTAAAATAATTAATTTATGGTCAATCAATCACATTTTTCTCTATGGCATGCATTTTAAATTAATATTCATATGAAAAAAAAAGAACAGGAATAATTGACTTGTAAGTTATGATAATTGCTTAATTAATTGTAAGTTGTGATAAAAGCATAATTTATCATTTTAAAACAAAATATCCTGAACAACTCTGCAATAAAACAACTCCAAGTATTTAAGTTCATTAAGTTATATTAGTAACCACAATTTAATATTCTTTCAATCATTGATTAACAACAAATATTGAAACTTTGATAGCTTCAAACAAATATCATATATGCGATTAGAGTTCGCTTCGAGTTGAAAAAGTTGAATTTGCACAGCCCTACATAATAATTTTCCAAAACATGTAATCAATAAATACACTTTTCATGATATTCTATGCACAAATCTTAAAATTAAATTCCTATATAAAACTATCACAAATTAATCTATGAAAAATGTGGAGTTGATTTTACCAAATACTTTTAGTGTGGTAAGACCAATGATTAAGTGAATTATATTTAAATTAACTCTGGTTTTCATTTAAACTTGTAAGAGAAAACCTATCTTGAACAAAATAAAAATGGCCCATATGAACAGTTGATTCTTAGTATAATTAATACAAATGACTTTTGCAATATTTTATATTAAATATATCCAATTATCGGCTTAGTCGGAAACAAATAATTGGCATTGGCATGATTGGTAAAATAGTTCCTACATATAAGTTATTTAAACATATATTATAGTCGTTTTAATTTATGTTTTTGTAAAACCATATCTAAGGTTTTGTGTAATAGCATTCTAACTGACCCTTTTGTGTATGAATAGTATTTTTTGCTTGCTTAAAATTAATGTGGGTTTATCCTTTCACAGTTATGAATCCACAGCCTGAGATTGGATGTTGTGCCTGTCCTAGTCTTAAGTTAGATTATAAGGCATATGAAGCTACAACAGGCCTAGCAAGCCGGTAGTGGAAAATTTATGGCTTGAATAAAAAAACTTACTACAGGCTGGAAACAATAGTGGATGTAAAGTAAATACTTGCTTAAAATTAGTTTATATCTACAACACAGAAAATAAAACGAAAAGAATGACCTGCTTCGGTGGTCAAATACATTGCAATCTTTAGTTGATTACACAAGAAAACTACATCCTAGTATAAGACAATATTTACTTCTTCTCAACTCTGAAATATATCAAATACTTACAACATAATTTTTGAGGTCATAAAAATAACATATTTTCCTCATAATTGGTAAAGATAGCATGTACCCATTTTAATGGTTATTGTGGCGTTGTATGTTGAAATATGATGTTTAATATAATGCTATGTTCTAACATCTTATTCTTGGCTATAATATCCCTTTTATGTTAGCACAAAAAAAAAAACTAGGAAAAATTTTCTACAATTCTTGGAATGTTTTAGTTTTCATACCAACTCTGAAACTACCACTAAACAGGTAGCACATATACAAAAATAATATATATACACTCTATAATGTATTAATTATATTATATAATATTATTTTAGCAACATGTATTACTACCTGTTCAAGCTATATGCATACATCATAAAATATATATATTCTTTACATATTAATCATATATCATATTATAAATACCTATATATAATATGTTATCAATTGTTTCCAGCCTGTGGTTGTGTCAGTTTTGTAATTATTTATTTATATATAATATAAATTATATATAAGCTATATTTAATATATAATATATTTGAATCATATATAGGAGATATTATATAATATAAATTATGTATTTATAATAAAATAAACTATATTATATATATCTTACATACATACATACATCATAATTATTCTAAATATATTAAATTTTAATTACATAATATATACAATTGAAAAATATAAAACTAATTTATTAACTAAACCATTTGGATATAGCAAAATGTATTTAAAATACATAACTTCTCTGCCATCCCTTACTCTGGCCTTGTCATAAGCAAGGCAAACAGCTTTGCATTTGTGTATGTAATATAACATACCACAATGGCTGAGCCTAAAAGTTGTTACTTTATAACCTTGACCGAGTGTACATAGCTTACTAGTGATATCTATGCATGGATATATATATATATATATATTTTACCTGAGGTTTGAAATAGAGACATATGTGTGTTTATATATTTACACAAATAGATTATATGTGAGTGTATATACCCTACCTATCATTCAATAAACAGATTTAAATATCTTTTTATTTTGATATATTTGGCCTACGAGACCAAAATGAAAATTCATATTTGGGATACACAGTGAATGTTTTGGAGAAAGCACTTGTATGATGATTCATTTTGGCTATTTTTGCAGAATTAGTTTGCTGGTTTATGTATGAAAAAGGCTTCGTAGTGAGTACCTTTAAATGAAGATATGCTTTAAACTTGTTTGAGTTGAGGCTTAGTGGTTGGTTTTGAATATATAAATGAAACAAGTATTTTGCATACATTATTAAGCTGTGTAAAGATTATTTTTGAAGATTTCATGAAGATGTTTTATAAAGTAGGCTATAATTAGAGTATAAAAAAACGTCTTTTTAAAGATATATGAAATAGTATAGTCCAATGTGTTAGGTGGTAGGTAACCTTAGGAGTGATGTTTTTTGCATGCTCTTTCTTTAAGACATGTATTATTTTGTTCTCATTCTATTATTTGGCTTATATGACAGTTTCTTCTTGTAGAGTGAAAGCTCATATTTTTTAGTGCGTTTTATTTTGATTCTGATGGCTAGGCTTGGTAGGAATGATGTACGAGGGGGGACCCAAAAGAAACCAGATTGAAAGCTCGTGGCCATTCCTAGGTGTAGTAGAGAGTTCTCCCATTAGGTGGTCTACTATAGACCTTCCCAAACCAGTTACCCAATCAGCGTCTGCATAGAAGGTTGTTTGATTGTAGTGTTGTTTTTCTCAACTGTTCTCGTTTGCTGCCTGATAAATCCTTATGGCAGATTTAAAGGAACAAAGAATGTGTTTGAAATTTTGCTTCCTGCTTGAAAAATCAGCAATGAAAGCTTACCAAATGCTTCAACAGGCTTTCAAGAAGGATGCTCTGAGCCGCGCACAAGTTTTCAAGAGGTTTGGGTGCTTTAAACTTGGCGAGATGAGTGTTGAAGATCATGCTAATTTTGGGCACCCTTCATTATCTCGAAACGACAAAAACATTGAAAAAATCTGCCAAAATATCTACAAGGATCGTCGTTTCATGATTGACGAAATTTCAGAACAGACGGAGTGAGTTGGAGCTCGTGCCAG
This sequence comes from Timema shepardi, assembly GCA_902151425.1. Taxonomy (NCBI): domain Eukaryota; kingdom Metazoa; phylum Arthropoda; class Insecta; order Phasmatodea; family Timematidae; genus Timema; species Timema shepardi. Next base: position 255,145 of record CABFVX010000508.1, on the reverse strand, counting down.
CGGATTTTGACTGAGGATTTGCAAATGAGACGGGTTGCCGCTAAGTTTGTTCCTCGCCTGCTCACACAGGATCAAAAAACCATTCGTCTGAATTTGAGCCAAGACTTGAAAAATCAGATTGAAAGTGACCCAAACTTTTTGACCAAGGTGATTACAGGTGATGAGAGTTGGTGTTACGGATATGACCCCAAAACCAAGCAAGGGTCTAGCCAGTTGTAGACCCCCAATTCCCTCGACCAAATAAAGCAAGACAAGTGAGGTAGAATGTTAAGATGATGATCATTGTTATTTTCGATGTTCGTGGAATTTTGCACCGGGAATTTGTCCTTCCTGGTCAGACTGTTAATCAGCACTTTTATTTGGAAATTTTAAGACGTTTGAAGGAGGACGTGTGAAGGAAACACCCGGAACTCTGGCGATTAGGTGACCGGTTCCTTCATCATGACAACGCTCCCGCACACACAATCTTGTCTGTGACCCATTATTTGGGCTCTCAGGGGTGGGCTATCGTTCCCCACCCTACGTATTCGCCAGACATAGCTCTGTGCGACTTTTTTCTGTTCCCCAGATTGAAAAAAAATCTAAAAGGGAAGCGTTTTGATGATGTGGAGGCTGTAAAAACAGCTTCACAGAGGGCACTGGACGATATCAAAGTTGAAGAGTTCCAGAGGTGCTTCATACAGTGGGAAAAAAGACTGGACAAGTGCATCACATCTAATGGAGAGTTCTTTGAAAGAGACTGACATAATTTTGTAAAAAACTTAATAAATTAATCTTTTAGACCAAAAGTCTGGTTTCTTTCGGGTCCCCCCTTGTTTTGGCGCTTGTTGTGTGGTGGCTTGTGGTAGTTTTCCTTAGTATTTACGGTACTTTTCAGATGTTTCTGATGGAGCGTGGTGTTGATTTACCTCATTATACAATATCGACAGCTTCCGTTGAAATACAGAACTAAAATTTTATATACATATCAAATATGGAACTAAATCTATACACACTGCTCATTTTTTATACTTTACAAATAATGAACTTAACACATTAAAACTTTTTTCCAGAAAAATCTTTTTTGTCTTAAAAACTAATGTGTTTTTTTATGTGTGCCACTTAGTTTATGTTTAAAATTTGAATTTACTTTTTCAGACCAAATGAGGCCAAAATAGTCCCTCTATCAGCAAGAGACGTAATTCCTCAGTCACGTCAGATTTATGAACTCCAGCTTAGCTACAACTTCCATATTTCTAAAGGAACAGAAATTGTCCCAATCAGGTAGATCTTTTCAAAAAACTTAAATGTTGATGTTAATTTATTTTTTGCATATAATGAACTAACCGAGTTAAGTAAGCTTTATCGTTGAAAATTGGTGCTGGCGTTGAACTGCCCAAACTGATATTAAGATGTGTAGCCTTGAAAATATGCTATACATTTGATTATAGTAAAGTGTATTATGATCTTGTTCGATGACCGCGTGGTTTAACACACTATTGTGTTAGACTAAACTGCTGAAGACGGAGATCAGGGTTGGATTGAAAAGGGTGTTTTTTTTCCCTAAATGGTTTTCCACTCTTTCTCCACGCAAATATGGGTGCAATTCCTCTAAATTAAACCTTCCTAATCGATAACACATTAGTGTAACTTGTACATAGGCGTATAACCCAAATGGGTTGTAATACGCAGTGCTAAATAAAGTTTTTTTCAAATGTTTATGTAGTTATTATTTATTTATGATTTTCTAGTCCTTTACTGAGTGATCTTCTCTATGAGTCTGAGTTCGAATCCCAACTTTGGATGCTTTTCGACTGCAACAAACGTCTTATGGCTGCAGGAGATGCATACCCTACCAAGGTAATGAATCCACTTGAATTTTCGTCCTCATTAATTATCCATGTATTTTTCGACTAAGCCAATGTGTTTAGGAACTTGAATTTAACCTCTCAAGTATGTAATTTTGTAACTCACTACAATCCGTGTGACATCATTTAGCTTCAAATTGATTTCACAGCTTTATCATTAAGGGGAATCATGCTTGTTATAGATTGGTCGTGGGCCTAATTGAGTTCCAAATGAGTAAATATGATAAAATGACTCCCTCCAAGAAACCTTTCTACTTCTAAGACACTGAAATATATTTCCTTTGGCTCACTACAACTTACTTGGGCGTAATTCTTTCCAGAGATAAGACCTATGTTAATCGGCCGCCCAAAAATTGCCATGTGATAATAAAGAAAGGTTGCTTGAACCCTTTTAACTCAAGAGATAAACAAAAAATTATTATTTTCTCTAAGGTAAAAAATGCTGGTAGGGTAGGATAAAAGAAAAATAAACTGTGCAGATAAAGGTAGCACAGTCTTTTTAAAAGGATTAGGATGGCTATATTCAGAGTAAGTGTTCTGCATTAACGTGAAGGGAGAGTGGAAAACCATGTTGGAAAAAAAACCTTCAATCCACTTAACTGAGATTTTAACCTTGATATCCCTGTCATCGGCAGTCTATTCTAACACAAGAGTAGCGCGTTATACCATGAGGCCACCAGAAGCAATTGATAGCAAAGTTAATATTCACCCCTGACCCTACAAGTTTTGTTTGTATAAACTAAACAGACCGGAGGGCAGGGGTTTAGATCCCAGCTGGTGACACTTGACATGTTTTAATTTTTAAAGCTATTAACGTACACATTAATAATATAGTTTATATTAATAAGCCGTACTTTACTCGACCTTCCAAATGAATTCATAAATAAAAGTATAGCAACTAATTTATTTTTAAAGTTCATTCATTACACTTTTCTGTTGCATATAAATATACAATAGTGAAAATGGACCATGAAAATTATCTTTGGAATAACATACTTGTTACCTGTATCTGTAAGCATGCAAAATAAATGCCAAGCTTTCGTGGTGAAGGGAAAGATTGGGCTTGATTTCTGGCTGTGTGTTTTTCGGGTGATTATACTAAGTGGTTTCCCACTCTCCCTCTATGCAAATTCGGGTAAATTTTCACTCAATTCTAGCTTCCTCATTCCTAACACAATATTGGAGTTAAATGTGGATAGCTCGAATGAGTTGTAGGATGACGTTCAAAAAATAAATTTGTTTAGTGCCTCTAAATCAGAGATTCTTAGCCTTTCCAGCCTCGCGACAGCCTTGTGGAGGGGACTAGAATCTCAGGGACCTTTGTAAAAATTTTCATAAATATTTTATTTTTCACTTTTTTTATTTTTTATCTAAAGTAGAATATATAGAATATATTGATCTGATGCCGCAAAAAATAACCAGCCAGGCATAGACTATTTTAAAATATTAAGGAATGAGTGAAAATTCGAAAATTTGAATATTTTTGAATATCAATTTCTTAATTCATATTTAAACTTCAAACAAAAAAATTTTAAATTTTGATTTCTTTCTTTGTTTTCAAATATCCCTAAAATACATTTATTTATTCATTCAATTCACCACCTTTTTTTATATATTAGTCCAGTGATTAAATGAAGTGATGCTTATTTATATTTTATATTCACAATCCTTTATTTTTTTGTTCACAAAAATTAAATAAAAATAGCCTTTGTCAAGGAATTACACAAGATTTCAGCAATCACCCACCATGTAGACTATTTATTTTGTGTTAGCACAATATACCTAGTGCATGAAATATATGAAAAAGTTTAATATAAACTACTGGCTGTGTTTACTAGTGGAACTATCCAAGCATGTGCATTGTGCACTATAATTCTAATGTTTTCTCAAAGCTTTTTGAAGCCAATAGTGTTTCATATGTAGGTATATAGTTTGTAATCAAATAGAAGCGAACGTTAAAAATAATTTTAATAATTTTTACTGTTTTTTTTACTTACATTTTTATGGCCTAATCTTTCTAATTAACAAAATCATTTAAAAAGTTATACTGCACTATTATATTCAAACAAATTTAAGTACCAGTATTCACAAAGAAAGCTTACCTAAAGTAATTTAGTAAAGTATCAAAACAAATTAAAAAGTAATTATTATTGCTTTGGAATCCAAATTCATTTTATTTGCAATTTATGTTTAAACTAATGAATACAGATTTATATATACTATGTATTATTTTGTTACTTTACCAACCGTTTATTTCCAATATACCTGTTTTGGTGGCAGCATAGTTTAAGCTGTTACTCTTGTCTTAAGATTACTGCTGATCACAGGGAGATCGGGGTTCATATCTCAGTCTGGTGTACTGACTGGAATTTTTTCAAAATGGTTTTCCACTCTCTCTATTCACACATAGGTGGGTACACTTCCTTTTATTTCAACCTTCTATATCCCTAACTCATAAGTGTAATTACCTAAAATGCATATTATCTGAACAGGTAGTAAGATGCGATTCTTTAAAAGTAAAATACAAAATTTTGCATGAATTTAATTCTTTTTAAAGTTTTATATAAACATACATACGTACATACATGCTCACGCTGCTACCTTGCAGGATGAGAGAAACTGTGTATGTAGCTCAAAAAAACAACCACTCTGTACTTAATTAATTCTCACAAAATTTCTCCCTTTCTCCACACCTCCCAATCTTTCCATAATGCTCTTTTATTCTTAAAATTCTTAAATGTTTCTGTTTTTCATACATTCATCTACAACATTTAGCCACTTCTCACATGGGAAATTTTTAAACCTCATTTAATCTAATATGTATTTCACCTACAAAGTAATATTTTTATTCATTATCTTTCTGATTGGTTCTAACACTATAACTGGTAATGTTATTTAAATTAAATTGAGAATTTCTTCCACATGTCATTTTATCAAATTATGCTGATTATATTTAAAGTAGGTGCACCAACAAGTATACCTATTTTTACCTTGATTTTATTAATTTTTCAAATTCAAAATTGTTTGTATCCATTCAAAAGGTACACTATTTGATTAGACATTTTCATTATAAATGCATCACTAATTGATAACCCTTAAAATTATTACAACATATCAAATATTTTTATTTATTATGATGGTGAAAGTAAATCAAATAATAGTTAAATGTTTAGCATGCATTTTGATTAAAAATCAGAGCTTGTGAATTATGGCTATAACTTTAAAGTATGAAAGTAACCATTTTGTGTGTGGTCTTCATTTAAAAAGCAGCATCTATAAGGGAACCATTAAACCTTCTGGCAGAACAAAGTTAGCTTCAAGGGAACGTTTATTTTTCTCTTATAGTAACACTTATTTTTTATAATTAGCTTGTTTTCATATATACTATATTGTTGATTTCTGAAATATATTGTATGTACAATCCTTCACTTAATATATGATGCAAAAAAAAATAATCATGAAGCGCTAGTGAAAATCACACTTGAGAGGTTAAAGAAACAATTTTATTTGAGGTGACCTGGAGGTCTAGGGTTAAGGTGTCAAACTTCTGTGCTGGGGGTTTGGGGTTCAAACCTTGATCCCAGCACAGATTTATCTGATTGCCAAACCCTTCCTTCAGCTCTGACGAGACATGTATTAATCATAACTTGTGATTGTGGGGAATGCCAGGCCTCCACCGTGGTTCGGGTATCACGTTAAACTTCCATTTCATCTCACAATTACCCTACCATTACACATTAGCATAAGTGCATATAACACGAATGAGTAGTAAGACATGGTACTAATAGTAAGTTTTATTTAACTACATGCCTTTTTGTATGTGTAACTCATGAACATTATCTAACAATAAAACCATAATTCAAGTTTTAAATACAGTAGTTTCTCTTACTATGAGCTGCTCGAAAATAAACTTACCCAACTACTATATATATGCTTCTTGTTTATATTAACACTTTTATTATCAATACCCAGGATATTTTTTCCACATGAACTTGGAAATTAATTTTTTTAATTTTCTTTGCAAAGTGGTCTAAATCGGTTCTTCCAAGCAAAGCTAATTTGTTAAAAAGATTTTTCTAATGTGTATTACAGCTGTGTGTGAGTGAGCTTTTGAAAACTTTTTTCTGTATTGTTATTTTTAAATATTGTGTTACTTCACAATGTAAGCTTCTTTTCTTTATTCAGTACATGGTGAAAGTGGAAAAAGGGGATTACATTTTGAAAATGCATGTGCGTCATGAACGCAAAGAATTACTGGACAAATTATTGGACAAACAACTATTGTTGTCTCAGAAATTGGCCGCACCTATCTCTTTAGATATTTATGCCAGTTTAAGTCGAGCCACAACCGGTGGCAAGAAGATGTCAGTTGCCACCATTAGTCAAGGGCAGATTCTGCCTGTTTACATTGCTCCACTTAACCATGAAAAGTGAGTAACTTCTTGTTATAATTTTTATTTCATTAAGAGAGTGTTAACAATTATATATATATATATATGTAACCTTTGTTTACCCAGAAAGGTAATAATCATACATGGCATGGTTCCAATATTGTGTAGCTTAAGGTAATAAACCTAATAGATATGTTCATACTGTAGTTACCTTTCAAGGTAAACAAAGTGTACATACATATATATGCACTTATTTAGTAGGTTATTTGTAGTAATTTACATAAATCTATACTAAAAAGTATGTTACTGCCAAGTTCTGTACAGTTAAATTACAATATATTGGTTTTTTAATGTTACTGTATACATAAATAAAGTTAAAAATTACAATATGTATTATAAATATTAGATTGGTTGGAGAAAATCAGCAAAGCAATATCTTTTTTAGTATTATTATATCAATATAAGAAACATACATTTATACAAATTTGGCTACAGCAAAATATTTAAATAAAGGAATAAATGCTTTTAATACTGAAACATAATTTTTTGATACCCTTTCACTCTTTAATTACACTTTTTTATCTGAAACAATTTGGAGGAGAGGTGAAAAATAATTTAATTCTAAATATTGTTTTCTTTTTAAGTTATTTTAATTTATCTTTCCTATTTTATTTCAAACATTTATAGTAATATGTTTTTAAAAAGTACAACAAATCCTTATTAAAAATAATATATATTTTGATTGTTTATATGCAATACAAAAAAAATTGATTGCCAACACTAGCACAATGCAAGCATTCAGCTTTTAATAGTTTTCCACAAATGATTATTTTATACAACAAAATATGAATAAATATTTTTTTAGCAAGGGTATCATTGACAATACATACATATTTTCATGAACACCATTAAATTTATTTTTAGAGTGAATGGACAAAGCACAATTTCCATTCCAGTCAACCTCACCATATCTAGATAATCTTTTCTTAATTTAGTCTATTGGCACTCTAAAATGGGGAAAGTGGCTTTTGATTTATTTTATTAACTCATTGCATCAAGCACTAAAGGAATGTAATTCTAATAATAGATTAATTTCGGTTGAAGGGAAAAATACAGAAAAGTTTAAATATTGATAAATTTAATACAGTTACCATATAAACTATCTCAATTATGATTTAATCCCTATACTAAGTTGGGGCCTTTCGATCAAAAGTTAATTCACCTGATTTATCATTATAAGTATTAAATTTACTTTTTAATATAATCTATTATACGAAACTGAATAATATATTAATCTTTGACTAAACAGTTAACAGAACATTATAGAGCATACCATTAGAATTGAATCAATATGCATTCTGATTTGATTCTGCTAGTATGCTTTATAATTCCCTGGGAGCAGTTCAGTCAAAATTAATATCATTGGCTTTATTTCTTCTCCAAACTTATGTTTCCTAAATATAAATCCAAGCTCTTTTTGTAATTGGTTTGAACATGTTTTTATAGATCAAGTAAGATTCCACTGGGTGCCCAATTCCTTACAGGCACTATCACATATGCCCATGATGAAATAGGCAAAAAAGTAGTAAGTATTTTTAATTAATCAAAACTTAAACTTTTAAAATAGAAAATTAAATAAGATAATAAATGAGTTGGGTGACCTGGTGGTCTAGGGGTAAGGTGTCAGACTTCTATGCTGGCGGCCGGGGTTCGATCCCCGGTCCCGGCAAAGATTTATCTGATTACCAAACCCTTCCTTCACCTCTGACAAGACATCTTGTGAATGTGAGGAATGCCAGGTCTCCACCGTGGTTCGGATTCCACGTTAAACTGTAGGTCCTCCATTTCATCTCACAATCACCCTACCATTAAACATTAGCGTAAGTGCGTATAACCCGAACGGGTAGTAAGACGCGGTGCTAATAATAATAATAATAATAATAAATAAATGAGTTTGGTGTATTGTTGATTCATTAGGTCTGTATCCTATATATATAGGAGACCTGGTGGTCTTGGGGTAAGGTGTCAGACTTCTGTGCTGGCGGCCGGGGTTCAATCCTCGGTCCCGGCATAGATTTTTCTGATTACCAAACCCTTCCTTCACCTCTGACAAGACATCTTGTGAATGTGAGGAATGCCAGGTCTCCACCGTGGTTCGGATTCCACGTTAAACTGTAGGTCCTTCATTTCATCTCACAATCATCCTGCCATTACACATTAGTGTAAGTGCGTATAACCCGAACGGGTAGTAAGACGTGGTAATAATAATAATAATAATAATAATAATAATAATGTATCTTATATATATATATATATATATATATAATTTGATCCCGTTTCCGGCAATAGAAATTATGAGAAAATTACTGACAAATTTTGACAAACGACCACTCGTTTTAATGGTTAGGAGTCCAGGATTTCGGGAAAAATAGTATATTATTTTCATAGAAAAACTTCAATTTTTCATTCTTTGTTTAGTCACCATAGAAATCGTTATTAGCTGCATGGCTGCAAATATCTAAATAAAATATATCTCTTTGGCTAGAAAATAGTAACTCAATCTTAATTTGTTGTTCTGAACACATCACAATTTTATCTTTGGATGCTGGTCATAACACATCTGAATTGAGATTTTTAAACTGGGGAAACATTTATTTTTTATTGGAATTTTGTTATCATTAATTCACATTTAAATCAATAATATTGATCATAATTCAAAAATTAAAAGGTTAAGTTGTTAAGTTTGTGAAATTATTTTTTTAAATTTTGTTTCATGCATAATAAAATGTTAAGATTTACTTTGGTTTGTATTATCAGCTCAAAAACGATAAAATGATCTTGAATAATGTTTAAAAAAAATAGCCATTTTATGAGTTTAGGTGTTAATTTTTTTAAATAATGGGTTTTGATGTTCATTTTAGCAAATAGAAACACAATACAAATATACAAGTTAAGCTAGGTTTTCATTTTACCACTTAATTTTGAGGATATGGTATTCAAAAGTAATGTTTTGTGTACCCCATCTATCGTTTCACATTCTTACAAAATATACAGTAAGTTCACTTATGTTTCCATGCTGATAATTAGTTTTGAGGAAATGATATTTCAAGTACCTTAATATTTGAGTACCACACCTATATTTTCACATTCTCTCACACGCCCACACTCTCTCACACGCTCTTTCACACACTCCCCCCACACACACATGCACTCTAAAAAAACTCTCCAATACAATCTTTTTGCATTCTCTCTCTCACACTTAATCTCTTTCTCTCACACACTCTCTACCCTCACACACACTCTTTATCACACAAGTTCTTTCACATTATCTTTATTATACTCTTTCTTAAGCCCTCTCTCAACTGCTTTCTCTTTCTCAAACGCTCTATAACTCTCAAACACACACTCTCTTGAACGTTTTATCTCTTGAATGCCCTCACAAATACTCTCTCTCAAACGCTAACTCTCAAATACTCACTCTCAAATGCTCTCTCTCATACCCATTTTCTCAAACTCACTCTCTCATACTCATTTTCTCAAACTACCTCCATCTCAAACTCACTCTCTCATACCTATTTTCTCAAACTACCTCTATCCCAAACTCTCTGACTCAAACTCTTTCTCTCTCTCTTTTCCTCTCTCTAAAATGCCACTGCCTATAACCCAAACGGGTAGTAAGACGCGGCGCTAATAATAATAATAATAATAATAATAACCCACTCTCAATTTCTTTATCTAACTTACTCTCAATCTTATTTTCTCTCTCTAAACTAATCTGTCCTTCTTTAACTTTCTCTCTCAAACTCTCTCTTTCACACAATATCTCTCCCAAAATTTTACACGAACTTTCTCACACTAACACACACACACACACTTTATCACGCATTCTCCCTTACATTTTCTCTTTCTCTCTCTCTCACACACACTTTAATCACACATTCTCTCTTACATCTTCTACACACTCTTTTTCACACACACACACATACTCTTTTTCTCTTCTCTCATTATTTCTCTCTTCAACACTTACACATACTCTCACTAGCACTCGCTCACACTCACTTGATCTTTCTCAATGGCTCATTCTCTGTTTCTTTCACTCACTTTCTCACACCTCACACTCACTTACTCACACTCACTTACTCACACTCACTGACACACTTACACAATCACACACTCAAACACTTACACTCTCATTTTCACTATCATGTATCTGGACTTAACTCACCCTAAATAAAGAAATTATTTTTATATCATCTTATATATATAATTTGATAAGCCTGTTTCCGGTAATAGAAATTAGGAGGAAATGACTGAACAGATTTTGACAAACAAACACTCACTTTTAAGTTTAGGTAATTATAATGCTGGAAAAAATATTGTCCTAAAACTAAAATCCAATTTTAAAGTTCTCATCAGAGCGTGAAAGAGGAAAATGTACGTTTTTATTCAAATTACACACCAAAAACTAAATATCTAATTAAAGTTAATAGCCTTTGACGAGGAAACTTTTAACTACAAAGTAAGTCAGGGCTTATTATATACAGCCTTTCCCAATAAAAAGTTTAAAATACATTTTATTGTAATAATCTGCAACCATTGCTGCAACAACCCACTAGTTATTCATTAAAATTCACCCTCATTTTTTCATCCTCTGATTAATTAGTGAAGTCACTAATAGCACACACATTTTCTACATTATTTGCTTTACACATGATAAGGCTAAATTATATTTTGACAAGTTTAGTTACAAATAATTATTTAGTTCTTTAAATTAATTCAGAAAAAAGTACTCAGTTGTATGTTGTTATACGATTTTTCTTGGCACATAATATAAACAAGCACTTTAATAAGTACTATTCTTGCAAGTCCATTATGCAGAAAAGTAAATGAATAGGATACTTTTATTAATTTAATTTTGTATTGATAAAACTCATATTTGTATTTTTTAAATTGACCTCAAACAGAAACAAGCATCATGTTTAATTACAGAGCCTACTCAGATTTTTTTTATAGTACAAACAACACTTGAATTTCAAAGTTTTTCACGTGCTAGTACTACATCTAGTCTTTAGTTTATATAAGATTATATAAAGTATGTCCACACTTTTGCAGTCCACCTATAAGCTAGGTTTTAAATCTGAGCACCAGAAGAAAATAAACTTGCTAACATTATGGATATAACCTAAATAATATTTCTATTCCATATATCTAAAGAGACACACATTTGATTGTAACGCTGAATTGTGTTTAAGTTAAATTAGATTAATATAAGATTACATGTGATTACACTTTCTTTAAAACCTCATTTGATTCCATTTTCTGTTGTGTCATATCCTTCTCTGCCCCCTCCCACACACAATGTGGTACAAGTTTGAGCAAAACAAATGTTGATGCTTAACATCAAAATATTATCTAATAACATATTGTAATAGTACAATAATTGAGAACCCATTCAACTGTCTAAATATTATTTAAAATCAAGCTTAATATTATTGTTTTAATATATATTTTATTTAATTATCTAATGAAGTAAAAGTTATCTTATTTGTTATTAGCTAAGTAGGTCGTGTAAAGACATAGTTCCATGTTGTAGACGAATGTGTGAATAAGAGAAACATTATTAAGAGTTTTTATAATAAAAAAGCATATATGACTTGCTGTAAGGATGTTGTAGGAGAATGCAAGGAAATTGAAGTGCCGAGAAAGTAAGTGGATTAAGTACGGAGATTATTTTTTGCCCACCCTTAAGGTAATGGCATGATTAGGTATGGTATTTATGTAAGTTTTATCATATACATATAAAAAATATTTGGTATTAGGTATTTATATAAGTTTTATATTATACTTATATAGAATATTAAATTCCCAATATTCTTATACTTGACTCCTTATCATATTTACTGAGACATTATAGGTATTGTGTTGTGTGTGTGTGTGTGTGTGTGTGTGGGTGTTATGGGCCAAAAGATAATTTTCACTTTGTATTTGCTATATCAATATTTACTATGTCAATAGTAATAGGTTATTTACAAGTTTATGTTACTATCGTGTCATAACACAATATGGATTAAATAACCAAGCCATCTTAGTTGTTAAGTACTCTCAAGCCACATCTAACACAAGATATTCACTCAATCACCTATATCCAATTTTTTCAATTCACACTATCTTTTGCTTGTTCCAGACTTATAGTTTGGAGACTCCTCATAGCTGGTCATTTTTTTACAACAATAGGTGCTAATAATCTTAAGGTTGTGGACTTTGGAACCTCAAACAATGCTAATAATATTCTTTTGCACCAGATGAGATTTTCCGTAACTTTTTTTTTT
>CABFVX010000508.1:202830-232685 GCA_902151425.1 Timema shepardi | reverse complement strand
ATGTGTGTGTGACTACTTCTACTATAGAAGACATAAGAAAGGAGGATGTCACCTTTGTGCATTGGACTCTTCCCACATTTTTCCTCTTTCCCTTGGTAGGCTTTCTTCATCAAATTTACTCTTAATAGTTTATTTTTCCTTTTTCTTTAGTGGGTATTAAAATATAATCTTTTACAAACATTGCTGCCACTAAAAACATTGATAAATTATTGTTCTTTGATTGAAGGAGATAAATTTTAATCTCTAGAAAAACAACATTTAATACCAAAAATAGTAACATGATTGTTTGATTTGATTGAAAACTAAAGACTTTAAGTTAGTTTCCCTTCTGAAAAGTTTTATTATTATGTAAATACAAGTAGCAAATTTTCAAACTGTGACATGTCTTGCAACATACGGACAGATGTATTTGATTACTGTAACCTCTACCTGCTAGTTTGCACTCTCTGTTTACCCTCAAATGTGACAGTCGTACCTTGAAGGATTTCATTTTATATCTTCTCAGCTACCCAATAGTGTAGATTCATCGAAGTAATCTTGTTATCCTCAAGAGTAAACAGAATTTACTTAGTAGATAACATTCCTTTTAGAAGAAATATATCTACTCTCTGTTCTGATTAAATCTAGATGTCTTAAGGTCAATAGGAGGACGCGTTTCAGAAATCTCAAACATAGAATGTTCATGTCTTACTACTTGATCAGGCTTTATACTCTTTTAACTACACTAATATATAAGGGATGAGGAAAGCATAGTTTAAAGGAAATGTATCTGCATATTTGTTTAGAGAGAGTGACAAACAATTTAGAAATAACTTAAAGTAGATCTGGCTGGGATTATAACTCCAACCTCTCTATCACCTGCAAGCCAAACTAGATGAACTTAACATTTAGTCCGCATACGTTCCCGGCTCTTTATGTTGATAAACCACAATTATAATCAATGATTATTGACTTTTATTGATATGTGCAGACTGGCTCAGTATCCTTGATTCTTTCACAATAGTTTTTTAAATGTCGGTGCTCATTTGCTACTTTTTCTTGTTAAAATCCTAAGTTAATTTTGAGTGAAAAACTTGTGCTTTTAAAGTATAGTGTATCAAATTACTTTTCTTTACATTTCAAACCAAATTTTGTTTTTTTTAGTCAAATAAAAGTTTCTACATTCCTAGATTATAATACTATATCTGTTGCGATATTTTATGTTCTACAGGTTGCTCCAAAGGTTATTGAACTCATTAAAGAGTATGTTGTTAACAGGTTCTTATTTATCTAAAACAGAACATGTATGTAAAAAAGTAATCTATATTTCTTCAAAATCAATAAATAATTTATGATGATATATGGAAAATATCCAGCACCTTCTTTATAGATGCATTCATTTGCGTCTTTATAATCTTTACCTAGACACAATGAAACATCATTGTCTTAGAAATGATTCACGAAAAATTTAAGTCTTTAGAGTTCATTGAAGCTGTGGAGTTTATTTCAATACCTATTCCTTTTTGAATAACTCCAAAGGAAAATGTTTAGAGAAGAAAATATTGAAACGTACTGTAGTTAAAAATTCCTATAAAATGAATGATACAATCATCAAAAAAAAATTCTCACATGTTCATTGAGTTTGCTGAAACTAACAATGCCATTAATTTTTCATTTATTAATTAGATAAATGGTATGAATAATTCTTGGTAATGTTTTCTATTCACAGCTTCCATAAATAAAAGAGTACTAACACACAAAATTCAAAACAACATTCCATATGCTTATTAGGCACTGGTTAAAGACACTTCAAGGAAAAAAACTGAATTATCGGTATCCCATATTTTCATGTCTACCTATTAATATTATCATTTAGGGGAAACCAAAAGATCCGTAAACTTGGTCTTACCTATGAAAGCTACTAATGATCAAATTTAGTTTGATCGCTAGTGCTGGTCAGTGAACATAACATTTTTGTTAGTGCTTCATTTTCATAGGAATAATCATTAATCAGTAAATGGGGCCAAATTGACACCAACCTGGTGCCACCCACCATCTTCCAATGAAGTACTATTGAAAAAAAAATATTGCAAACATTAACCCTTTGAGTGCCAACATCACTCAGAGCAATGTACGAAATATCTGCTAAAATTGCCAGTGTCGCTCTCAGCGACCCCATGTTTTCGAGCTCTTAGTTCAGTGTTAAGTCAACAGATAGGGTAGATTTTATTTCCACTGCATTCTCGTATGTTCAAGCTAATTTTATTTGTCCCTGCACTTTGTGTTTTGATATATCGAACATGAAAATTATTTCCTAACTTTGTAAGTTTTATCTTTGTCCTTGTTTGTAAACATGGCTACTAAGAGGAAAGCTGTGATTCAAGACACAGAAATACTTGCAATATTTATTGATAGCTCAAGAGAGAGTGATTAGTTTGTTAGTGATTCTGAATTTGTATATAATGAAACTGAACAGGAATTATATTCTAGTGAGATTGAAAGATTGGAACAAGTAGGATTGGCAGCTGACATTGATAACACGAGAGTGAATAATAGTGATTCCTATTAGGATGAAATAAATCTTGAAGATTAGGATAATCCACCCCAACCTCCTCATATTTATGCAAAAGTACCAGTTTTGAAGTTTTTTTAAACATGCCCTGTAGATCTTGGCTCAGTGGGGAAATATACAGCTTGCCATTTACTGTGCCAATGGTTTGGAAGGAAGCTAGAGATCATAGCTCTGACTGCTACTTTTTTTAACTAACATTTCTGGTAACAACTCTAAAACCAAGCATGCTATTGTGAACCCAAATGTACCATCTGTGATTAAACCATTGTCAAATAGTGATTTGCTGCCAGTACCCCCATTTAATCACCCAGACAGAATTAAATGAAATGGTATGGGTTCTGTATTTCTCTAACAATAAAGCAGGACTACTCTCCTCTAGACTTAAAGGGTGGAATCTTCTGTATGAAAATGCAAAATGTTCTATTTATTGCAACCGTGAGAAATGCCTTTTACTTTTCTGTTCTTCAAATTTTGATATTTCATATTGCAGTGAGATTGATAGATTTAGGAATGGGTCATGCACATAAGCTGAAAGAGTGGAGACTGTTCTATTGATTCATCCAAGTTAAGTTTGAATGCTTTTATGCTTCACAGTGGAAATGGTTTTATATGCATCCCCATTTGTCATGCAATTCATATGGAAGAGAAAAATAAAAGATACATATGAAAATATTAATCTTTTGCTTAACTGTGTATAGTATATTAAATACAACTGGAATATTTGTTGAAATTAAAAGGTTGTGGCTCTTCTGGTTTTACTAAATTTATCTGTTTTTTGTGTGAATGGGATGGTCACACAATAAACAATAACTATGATGTAAAAGAATGACCTTGTCCTGAATAGTTTAACCCAGGAGAAAATAATATATCAAACAAACCACTTGGAGAGCCAAATAAAATATTGTTGCCTTCATTACACAATAAACATGAACTGATGAAGTATTTGGTGCAAGTATTGGACCAGAATGGGGAAGGTTTTAGATATCTGCAAAGCAAGTTTCTGAGAATCAATGCCACAAAAATCACAAAAGGGGTTTTCTTAGGCCCCTCAGATAAGAGAGCTTATGAAGGACATTATTTTTTATGAATCCCTCAAACAAACTGAAACGGCATTATGAGAAGCATTTAAATTGGTTGTTAACTTCTTAGGCAACTTGAAAGCACCCAACCACAGGCAGCTAGTAGAACAAATGCTGGACACTTAAAGAATCATGGGATGCAACATGTCAATTTCTCATTTGAACTTTTTCCCAAAAAATTTCTGAGATGACAGTGTTGAACAAGTGAAAAGTTTTACCAGGACATCTTGCTCATGGAGAAGCGCTATCAGGGCAAATGGACTCCCAACATGCTGGCAGCTTAAGAGAGAGACACTCAATAACTACATGAGGAAATAAATTGTAAAATAGTTTGTTAAGTGAATGGTACCTCTACTTTGTTTCATTGCACAAACCTTAGTTAATAGGAATACTAGTAGCTCTAGCTCATTATTCAGTTAACTATTTTATTATTAGCACTGCACTTTACCACATGTATGAGCTATATGCGCTTGCACTAATTAATTTATAATGGATTAGGGATGAAGAAGTTTGTTATTAGAAGATGTGTACCTATGTTTAACCATCAAAATAGGAATTTAAATTGAAACATATTTTATTTTCTAATATTGAAGCCAACAACAAAACTTTATTTTCTTTGAAATCTTAAACATTTTATTCAAGTAATTCTCAGAAACCTTACATGATAGAGCAATTTCAAAAGCAGATTCAGACTCAGTGACACAAAATCCACCAATAACAGCCAAATTCATCCAGGAAGCAAAAAATAAAGTTAACATTTGTTGATCGGTGTTATGGTTATGGGCAATTATATACAATCAATGTTGGGCACTATATGTTGGGAGCTTACTGAAAAAGTGAGCTAATCTTTATTTTCATATGTTGGACAATTTTAGTGCAGTTTTGTTAAAATTGAAGCTTGGCAGTATCTCGTCTCTACCCCCTCATTTACTTTATTTTTGTTTATCTACTCTCCCCATGCTTGAATACACATCACAAGTCAATTTATTACATTAATCTGTAATGGATCCTCGAGTATTATTTTTGCTATTTGGACACTTTAATTGAACAATAAATTTGATTTGCAAACAAAGGCTTATGGTCTATTTTCTTAATTATTGTGATAAACTTTGTACACTATACCATTTTTAATCACAGAAGGCCAACTAGATTATTTCTTGTGCTTTGGATCTTTTTTTTCCCCCAAAAACATGAAAATGTTGATTTATTTGATACTCTAAAACTCTGCAAAACTACAGTTAAATTTATTTTAACTCATACATACAAGTTGAATATAGAGTAGTGGCATACAATCAACAAGCATTCCACCTGTGATAAACTTATTTAAATGCTTTGAATATTCATATAAAAACTAGCACAATCAGCTAACAGTGAAAGTTTAAATGTTCCATCGCTACTTTATGAGTTGATTTTATAATTAGATGTTTTTTTTAAATAAATAAAATATTATGGTTGTTATACTTTTTGATAATCCCACAAAATTTACCTTCCAAGCTGTTAACCAATGAAGTGCTTTTGTTGTTTGGCTCAGCTATTGACAACTTTGTTGTTGGCAACAACTTTTATTTTGTTAAATATTTTAACAATGCATAGAGTGTTCACAGCTATGTCCATCATTAACAGATTTGTTAATTTTCTTAACTACCAAATGTTTTGTCATACCTTAACAAATTCATCTTATGGGTAGTCCCAGTTTAAAAATGTTCTCATTAAAAAAATGTTATACAAAAGATGAGGATAAGTGTGTTTAATAATAATTATGTATTTCCTTATTTTAGGTTATATACTACTCCTTATGGTATGCTTCAATCAATGCACACTACGGATGGCTCCTAAAAATATTATACCGTTTGATGGAAGAGTCTCCTTGCCAAGATTTAGATGTACAAATAGCTGCAACACAACAGAATTTGGGTTGGCAGTTCTGTTCAGACTTAACTAGACTTTCAAGACCCATTCGCTTTCCAACAACTTATCGACTTTTCTGATTGTGGAATTGCTTAGCTATTATGGAATATTTATTCTTCATATGGAAACCATTCAAAATACAAATCTAGATTTTCTGAACATATTCTTTCATTCAGTTCATTATAATTACATTTTTTAATATTAAGACATGCCCATACTCTTAAAACTGCAAGTTCATTCTTGTCATTGAATAATATGTGCAAGCTCTTACTGGAGAGGTTATGGCATTGATCAAGTGTCAGATGATGTAGCATAGTCATTGGGTTGACCTTAAACAAATGATTTGTATTAGTGTCACTACTATTTACTCAGTGCAAACAAAACATTATACAATTAAAATAATATTCTATCAAGTTTCATACATCCTTTCCAAACACATGCACAATATGTCTTTATTATTTTTATTTTTTTTTATAAATAAAAAATTTAATTGTGTTTGAATTGTTGGTTTCTTAAATTTAGGGTTGAATTTAACTACAAATTATAAATGTCACTACATTATTATGTTTAATAAAGAATTAAAATCTCAGCCAACTTTGTATTGCTTTCCATCCTATTTTATCTTTTAACCTTATTTTTATCACACTTGTCAACCTCTGTGGTCTTGGGCTAAAGTGCTCACCTCAGGACCTGATGTTTGTTGGTTAAAACCCAACCACGGCTGACGGATTTTTCTTGAGTGATAAAAAAATTCATAGCACAACTTCCTTCAGAGGGGAAATAAATAAAGCCCTTTGTACCATGTTGATTGTGGCATATCCCTAGAAGATATGTGAAAATACCTTTTCTGGCAAAACATGTTGGTCCTTTCACTCTCACTCATAGAAATTCTTGTGTGCCGATGTAATCAGTCACTTCAGAAAGTGCACATTAAATACCTCAAATAAATGAAAAATTTGTATAACATTTTATTTATATCAGTGAATTAAATTTTTTATAAATAAATAACTACATTTACTCGGTCGGAAGCACGACTATCTACTGATCTAATAGTTCCTGTTTCAATTCCCAGTATGGCAAAAAATTTATTGATGAAATGTGTATTACAGCTTTCAGAATGATAAATTAACTGGAGTTAGGTGTTGTGTATTTTTTACAGTTAAGTCAGTGTAAACGCTGTGCTCTTATATAATGTGTGTTTAGAAAGTGCACATTAACTTTGATTTAAAAACCACAAAGCAAACAAATGTGTGTGTGTGTGTGTGTAATATTTCTTTCCATCCAGACTATCAAAAACTTAAACTGATTGTGGATGAGGATATAAGAAAAGTAAAATATAAATAAATGCTCCAAATTTCACTTTAAAACTAATTAATGAAATCCCCCACCAGTATAACCAGTCACAGTTGAGCTCAGGAATGAAACTCTACACCAACCTTGCCACTTTAAGCCTTTAAATATTTACTTAAATCCTTAATACATTATGGCATTACGTCAATAAAAATTGTATTGCACTATTTTAACAAAACATGTATATTTTAAGCTATATATAGTGATTCATTGATTTCAAATCATTATAGTTCATGAGTTATAAGGGGTCACACTTGGTATTATGCTTTTTACTTACCATTGTTAAGGTAAAGTAGTTAATTTATGAGGCTGAAATTAAGCTATTTAGAAATGTATATACAATTTTTTTTTTAATTTATGAGCAATTTAAACAGTGATAAAATCACATCATTTTAATCATATAAATAAGTAATTTTTTTATATCCTGACAGTTTGATTTAATTTCACTTTATAGTACACAATGTTGTTATTTAGAATTTATTTAGTTTTTTTAACCAAACTACTCATTAATTTTATTAATGTGGCTAAATTGAAATGCAAATTTCATGAAATATATTGTTCTTACTGTAACAATTGTAGATACAGCACAGGCTATCAGAACATAGTATGCCATGCAGAGACTACCCACACTAATGACACAATCAAGTAAAGTGCATGCTGTAGAGGGCCGAGCGAATGACCTTACTACTTTCTTTCTTTTCCAAGAAACAAAAGTTTTATTCTAATTATATTTCCCATGGTCACTTGGAGCTTGAGAAATATTAGACTGTATTAGTTTTGTGCTTCAACACAAAGATATGCATCAACCTGGCCACTCGACTCTTAGCCACTCAATATTTGGAAACTCCCATTTTTTGTGCTAGGCTAGGGCTCACCTTTCTTTGTTAGTC
Organism: Timema shepardi; assembly: GCA_902151425.1. Classification (NCBI taxonomy): domain Eukaryota; kingdom Metazoa; phylum Arthropoda; class Insecta; order Phasmatodea; family Timematidae; genus Timema; species Timema shepardi. The sequence goes on along the minus strand of CABFVX010000508.1, from coordinate 224,907 downwards.
CTGCAAATTTAAGGCACTTATCAACAATTTCTTATGGGTGGCTAAGTTAATATCAAACTAGTCACCCCTTATAAAAATAATATAGCAATTTTTTTTTAAATACCCATTGCTATACGCTAGTGCCAGTTAGTGCTCAATTTTTATCGTTAGTGCAGATAAAGATCACATAATTTAACATTCAACCTGCATATGAGGTTTTCATATGTAAAATCATGTATATTGAAAACAGTTGGATAGAGGGTTTAACTGCTTGTTGAATCATGATCAAGGTCTAAAATCTAACCTTCTTTCCTTTTATCAGAGAGGCCTCAGTTCAAGCTGGTCTTCCAACATGCGTGCATCGTGCGCTGCCTCTTTTATTTAAACTTTTAAGGTAGTAAAATTTAAATAGTTTTATCTCTCTTTTGTAGTGAGTGGGTGCTTTAGTTGAAAAATGGACATTGATAAGAAATGTCCAACTGTTAGCAATAAAATGTACAGGTCACTGTTACTGTAAGCGGCTGTCGGAACAAAATCCTTATTTTGAAAGTAAAATGTAATGAGAAAATGAAATAATACAGATAAGATTAACATTGTGATTAAAAAACCTTGTACCATTTTGACCATAGAATAAGCTATTGGGGAAATTTTAGATTCAAGAAATCCAGACAAAAAGCAAAAGAGCAAACAGTATTGCCAATTAAAAAATATATCATGGAGGTTGGTGAAAATAAAGTTTTGATTAAAAAAAGAAAAACTAATGATGATCCTGTTGTGTTAATACTTCCTGTTGAGGGATATTTAGATACACTGTTTCAATATCATCACTTCACAGGCCACAGCAGTAGAGAAAAAGTGTTGTTTGCACTGGAGAAATAAATTTTACATACTATGACCGGCTATCAGGATTTTTATATTACTGTTTAATGTGCAAATGAAGTCTCACCAACACCAAAATAATGTTGTGTGATCAATAACAACAAAGAATTGTAATGTTATTGGACAATGCACTTGTACACGCATATATTACTTTTATAAAAGAAAAGTAACTATTTGTATCTGTGTTATTTTTTAATAGCAATGACTTAAATATAAAAGTTTATTTATTTTTTATTTTTCATTATAAATCACTTGAACTTAAGATCTTTTCAATCAAACCTGGCAATTGTTTCTATTTAGTTAATTTAAATAAACGTTGAAAGAAAAATAATCTTATTTCTTGAAGACTTTTTAATAAGCCTACACTATCTTAGGCATATTGCAATAACCCTGGAATCGACAAGGCTGATTGGGATAGCTAAAGTTCATTTTCTAAGTAGCCTAAAGCTATATGAGTTCATTAAAAGAAACTTCAGGCTATAAAGCAAATATAATATTATTTTCTAATTAGCTTGGCTTGTTGTAAAATGGCAGGACCCTTTGCAATAACTCGGGTTTTCCAATTTGCCTATGACGTATCTACCACAAAGCTTATAGACAACGAGTGGCCATCATATTAAGGGTACTTTTTTAATACACTATTGTCCTAGATAATATGAAAAAAAAACCACTTTCATGAGAAAATAGTCCCAAGCAGAAACATCTGGGTTTCAAACTCAAGTCGAAGACAGATCAGAGACCAAAGGCCGGTACACACAGATCACTAAGTTAAGATTTACTATGCTAATTCCTTAGAAAAATAGCGAACCATATATTTAAATGTGCTGGTTTACACAGAAAACTATGCCTTGCTACGCCTTGCTTTGTTTTTTCGGATTGCTGGCCAGGCAATTTTTCTATCTCCCATCTTGAACCATCTTACTTTGCACATGCACATAACGTAGCTTGTGCTCCGTGTTGAATATATGCAGTGCTGGTTTGGTGAAAATAATTAAAGAATTGATGAAGTTATGTTTTCAGTTTGTTTCATGTGTATTTAAGTAATATTCTATTTAGGTTTTATATTTAATAAATGTTTTTATGTTAAAATGGAAGCGTCAATTTGAACAAGTCAAACCTCCACTATCTAAAATTTCTTTATCTTCCAAAACAACTGCTAACAGCAGCATCTTCTCTTCCTCAGTACTATAAACTGAACTCAAACAAGACATTTTGTAGAACACCATAACTAAGCTTCACTGGAGCAGACCAGAAAGAAACAACACTGAATTCAAGGGGTAAAGAAGAACCATTGCTTAGCTTAGCAATGAATGTTAAACCAAACTGACAAAGTCACAGCACAGCATAGCTTAGCGTAGCATTCCGTGTGTATCGGCCTTTACACGGTGGAGCTGAGCTATTTCTGTCAGTTACACATGTCAAAAATGGAACATTATTTTTCTGGCTTCCCAAGCTGATTTATTTAACTTTTTTGCACTCGCCATATTTTCACGATTCCGATGTAAAATACTCAGGCGTATTCTCACATATTTACCTGTGTATTTTTTGAATTTCTACTATAAAAAACTATTTAACATATATATAAGAAAAAATTCACACGTGTTAAAATTAGAAAAAGGAATATTTCATCTATAACTATACAATAAATGAACTGTAAAAAATATTGAAATTTGGAAATTTTAATTAAAATTTAAAATTTAGAGGCAAAAAAATCAAATGAATTTCTGCCTTTTGTCTTCATCACTTCTCCAGAAAGAAAGATCGTTTATTCCTATACAATCTGATATAAGTTTGGTGTCTGTAGTGTTGTTAGTTTCTAAACTACATCAATTTTAGTAAAATTGTGTTTAGGCCTAATTACTTTTGCAGCTAGCTCTTGTTTTCTGGGAAACACTCTCCATGCAGCAAATTGATAAATAAATTAATAAATAGGCCTGAATAATAAATAAATCGGTCACTTTCATGCTTAAATTCACTATCATTATCTATAATAAATATCTAAATCTAAAATGTCAGTCATCTAACCTAGAACTTGGATCCGCCATTGCCTAGTTATAAAAATAAATATTGTACTAACACCTAGTGAAGAAAACAAGAATAAAACAACAAAGAATATATAAACTTTTGTAAGAAAACCAAATAGCAACTACAAACACTCGAATAAAAATAAAATAAAAATACGAGAGTCAAAAACATTCACTCTATGGTGTAAACAACTGGAAATAACATAATTCATTTGTGCAAAAAAAAATCTTATTGTTGATATTACATTGCTTTCTGTTGAGGGAAATATGAACTAAAGCTTAATATTTAGGATAAAGGCTTAAGGTGACATCTAGTAACATTTATTATACTAACTGACAAGATTTAGCTGGCGCCGATGGATCGGCCACAAGAGTGTTTTAGCCATTACTTGGCGCGCCACGCTTACAATTAATCAACATATCACACATTGGTGGTTGCATTGTCTAATGCTTCTCTCTTAGATTAGTCTGGATCTCCAGGGACAGGCAAATTGGGGTTCGAACCCAGGTCAGTTGGGCGAGGAGTATTTTTTCATAAATGGCTTCCCACACTCATTGTACAAATGCTGGTACAGTTCATTGAAAATTATACCTTCTCCATCCCTATTCCATTAGTGTATGTGGGCATATGAGCCAAACAAGTATTAAGACACACAAAATATAAATTAAATGTATACACTTGATTTCTGAAATAAGCATTGTAAGGCATTGGCAACAACAAAAAATTATCATATTTAGTTTCCTTTTGGCGGTATTCACAGCCAAAGATAAGAGCTAGCCTTGGTTACCTAATTTCCTTGCACTCTTGTATTAGATTCAATGCCAAAAAGATATCCTCCCTCCAACAAGCTTTCTTGTAAAATGACCTTAACTTTTTTTTTATCACTGCATTTTACTAACCATTTAGGTTTTACACAACTTAACATTTAAATCTAAGTAGTCACTTACTCTGTCTACCATTTTCCCTAAAATGTGTTTTATGTTTTTAAATTAGAATATTTTCATACTTTACAATGTTCCATGAGGAATTTGTCAGAAATAAACATTAAAAATTAAGAAATCACATTATCTTTCTACCAATTTCCCTAAATATGTTTAATTTCTTTATATCAAAATATTTTCTTACTTTCCAAATGTCCACAAGAAGTTTGTCAGAAATTACTTCACAGCCTTTTAGTAGAATATTCCTTATATTCTCACTAAAGCTTAGCAGTTGTTTGACCATGTTGAGACTGATATCAGCATGTGGATCAGACCATAGTTCCAATGCTTGAAGTTTTGTAAACAGCTCAGGAGATGGGTGGCTCACTGATTCATACTGAGCTACATTGGAAAGGGCCAGATTTTTTAATTCAGGGCATGCTTTTCCAAGTCCTGGAAATAAAAAATGTAAGATACATAAAAATGATAAAAATCTGAAATACTGTCTTATTGTGTGAATTTACTCCACATTTACATGGTATACAAGGTGCTCTATTACTTTAGGCAAATATTGTGTTACCCACTTTAGTGGTTGAATGGTCTAAGGCATCACTATCACAATTGACTGGACTGCCAATGATGGTAAGATCAAGGGTTTGATTCCCAGTCAGGTGAGGGTAGCTTATCCCAAATACTTTTATACTCTCTTTCCACACAAATGGGAATATATTTCCTCTAAATTTAATTTTTGTCATGCCTAACACATTAGCTTAATTAGTTCATATGCATATCACTGCAGACAGGTACCTAGTGAGATGTGGTGACAAAAATAAAATATTGTATAAAGTAGTTTAAGACGTTATTGAGCAAATAACTACAATGTTTAGCTATTATTATTGTTGTTTATTAGGTAACATTTATTTCTTTTATAAGCTTTATACAAATACAGTGGAAACAGGTATCTAGAAAGAAATGGGTACCCAAGTATAATTTTTCATTTATATTTAAATGAAATATTGCAAACCGTTGTTGAGTTATTAAAATTTGATAATTTCAACCAATTTGTTTCTAAATTTTATGGATGTGTTTTTGTTGAGTTTCTTCATAATGTTATGTTTTTGATTTTATTTCATTATATTTTAATGAATATTTGATGTTTTTTAAGTAATGTTTTTAAACAAAATTTAGCTTACATTTTCAGAACTAAACATATGCACACTTTTCTGACGATTAACAAGTTTAAATCTAACTGGGCCTACTTTTCAATGACAAAATATTATCAATCAAACCCAGAGATATTTATTTCAGACATCAACAGGGGGGTGCCAGAACCTTTTTTGTCCGGATGAGGGGCAAATTATGTCCCTGTTAAGTTAGGTTGAGTAAAATAACATGGGAGGGGGATTAAGGGGGCCAAAATTGCAAAATTGCAAAATTGAGTAAAAACAAAAAGAGGAGGGGGAGGCAGTCACTGGGAAGGCAACACACATTAAAAAAATACATTTATGCTGTAAGATTTAATAGTTTGAACCAAATACTATTGATGGTCTGACAATATTTTCCAAATAGTGTTTGATTAAGATAAAGATTAAGATAGAAAAATTCGATTTGTAAATTTGGATATCTTTGTACAACAGTAATGAGATTCTCAGTCAATGAAAACATATGACATAGATGTATTACAAAAAATACACTCCCTTTTAAAATCTGATTTTGAAGTAAGTTTGCCTTTGAGCTAACATCACTACTCTCACAAGCCAAAGTGTGTAGAAAGTCTAGTACAGCTAGAGAGAGGTTTAGAACACCAGCTGACCGACTTCTCTTATTATTCTCTTAGTAAATTTTGCACTTAAAAAAATTAAATATCTTCTAACAAATGTTTTGCTTATATTTCGAATTCACTTTGATTTTTATAAAATAGAAATCAATTTTTAAACATTGGTCCACACTAGTCCTCTTCATTTTTCTCTCAATGTTTTCAATCATTAACCTTCACTTATACAAATTAGTTCTATAACTTCAAAACCGGTTTTAGCGACAACGATTTGGCATTAACAAACTTCTCTCATTTTCATGAAAATTATAAATCAAACAAGTCAGTGTCTAAATAACTATAAACAAATTATGTGGTCTTATAGTAGAGGCTACACAATTCACAGATAGTGAAATAGTGAATGAAAACAGAGAGAAATCAAACACGCTTGTCTCAATGGTTATAAACAATTTATGTGGCTTCATAGTATAGTCTACACCAGAGGTTCTCAACCTTTTTTCAATCATGCACTATTTTTTATTCAGGACATTAAATGTACCACTAACCAAATGTATTATCGTAAAATGCAAGTAAAATGCACCCAGGGGTGAAACTAACGTCTATATGCACTTCTACAAATAATCAGTAATCACTAATGTTTTAATGCATTTGAAACAAGCATACACTTAAAATCAAAATACGCTGTGATTGTAGTGCATTGTTAATTACACAACACACATTCTTGTTTCAGTGTGAAGAGTGTGCTTATTTAGTAAAACACAAGTTTTTTTTATGACTGGTTTCAATTGAGTTAATTTGAGTCTTAACTCAGGTTCAACATTCAACTTGTTCTTGTAGGCCCCTACTTATTTTTTTATGTAAATTGTCCCCACATTCACAAAGGGAAGTAGTTCTAGACACTATCAAGAATTTTACAGATTTTATTGATCAGAGGATATTCATTTCCTCTTCTCAACCAAAAGTCTGTTAAATCCATCCTCTTGATCATTTGCCTGAGACTTCTATCACAAGAGAGCTCGATCAGTTGGTCTTTTTCAGAAGGAGTTTGATTTTTGCATGGTGTCGTCAATAGGAAATGGGGGGGTCTAATCCAAAATTCTGAAGTTAGGTTTTCAGGGAAGTATTCCTTGAAATCTGTCATTAAGCTCCCAAGGTGCCCCTTTATATTTGTCGCCAATTCACCACTAAGAAGAATTTCATTTTCACTCAAGAAATCATTTAACATTGGAAAGGAACAAGTGTTTATGCAATCAATTTCTTTAATGATGAACCCAAGTTTCTTTTATGAGTGCCATGGTTTTCTTCAGTATCAAGAATAAGAAAGTACATGCACCCTGCAAGCTCTTATTCACCTGGTTGAGGCGACAAAATATATCTTCCAGTTATGCCAACTGGACAAGCCAAAGTTCATCAATGAAATAATTTTTCAATTCCGAAGAAGTGTCAGAGAGAAAAAGGGAAGGCTTCATCAATTAATGATTTTACAGAGTTTCATAACAAATCCCACACTGGGAAATAGGTGTGTCTTATTCTCCAATAGAGGTGAACCCATATGATAAATAAGTAGGATTGTACTTTAATTGTGCTATACGGGGCTTTTTATTATACTCTGCTACAGTAATGTTCTCTCTTTGTTGGCTAGAAGTTGAAGTATTGGCTTCTGGCTGAGTGTAATTACTTCTCCCACTTACACTCGTGTATCCCTTAGGTATTTTTAAAGACCTAATCATTAACCACTTATCCATGTTGTGTTTTCAATACACTGGCACAAAATACATAGCTTATGACAATTTCACAAATATAATCACACACTTTAAAGAAATGTTGTCCAAGACCATATTTATTATCACTCATCACAACAGATATAGAGATTACTGGGCGCTGAACCTCACAAAACTGGGCCACTCTATAAATTGAAAGTCCTCTATCTCTATAACTATCTTTCGTCACTAACTGCTGCGTCCACCACTGGGTGCCTCTTAAGTCTTATCTGCCCGTAATACACAGCATGCAACACATAGAACTCTTTCAGTACCTCGGATGAATCACTCACGTGTAGTGAGTAAAAGAGTATATTTATATTTTATGACAATTTATCTTTTTATTTTATACTTCGTTCTTGTACCACCCAACACTGACTCACATACCACCAGTGGTGGATACCATAGGTTGAGAAATGCTGGTCTACACACTACACAGATCACATAAATGTTATTGACTAGCAAGGGCACTGACCATGCACAAACTTTAGGTGGCACATTTATTGGTCATGTGGAGAACTAATGTAATTGGTCTAAACTTATTGATGTAAATTGGTCACCAAATATTTTTTTAACAAATCCTAAGGCTGGGACCAATTATTTTAAAAAATTTCTTTTTCATTGCTTTACTTTTAACTTTTATTTAATCTCAAAAAGACTTTAATATATTTTGTTATTGTGTTATGATCCAAAGAAATTAAAAATGCGAATTTTCAAAGACAGGATAAGTCAAATAATTTTATTCAATGTTTATGGTAAGTAATTGTAAGAATCATAAGTAAATATTTAATAAGACAGTGTCGAAACACTGTGCAATAATATAAGGTAAGTGATAATGAAGGAAGCCAACCCGAAAGGATAGTCAGGCTAGCCCTAGTTAAATAAATGGTTAAACAATCTGTCCAAGACCCTGCCNAACATAAAAAATCGGGAGGAGGGGGTGCCTGTACACATCTCCCCCGTTTCTGTTTCTAATCACTTTCTTCCTTCCTAAAAAAAGCAATTGCATTTTTATTAGGAACACCTTTTAGTACCATTTGTCTTTTATGCTTATGTACTAATTATGCTAATGTTTTTAGGGATTAGGCAGGTTATATTTATAGAAAGTATATATGCATTAGTGTGGAGGGTGAATGGAAAACCATTTTAGAAAAATCACCCCCATTATACCTGACCGAGATTCGAACCTCAATCTCCCCGTCATCAGCAGTCTAGTCTATTGTGAGAGCAAAACAATAGACCTTGCGGTCACGGAAGCGGGTCATTTGCTTTTAAAGTACAGACATGGATTTAAAGGAGTGCCAGATAAGGGGAGGGGATTACAATGATTCTTGCCAGTAAAAAATAGTGAACAGGGATAGAGAATGTATTTTATTCACTATGGAAGCTATACATATATATATGTACACTCCATTTACACTAAATGGTAGCAGTCTTGACTTGACATATTATACTATTACTCTGTCTGGAAAGCAACACCATAGTGGAACAATACAAGGTAAGCTCGCTACCTTTCAGATTAAATTACAAGTTTACCTACCTTTCAGATTAAATTACAAGTTTACCTTTGATGATGTAATAAGGTGCATAGATTATAAGATAGAGGGATAGTATAGTCTGACAGGGTATAACTGTTACCTTTCAGGGTAAATGAAGTGTACATAGAACGACAAATTTTTAATTCTAAAAATACTATAGTTTTTATATCTAGAAATATATTAACAGTTATCTAGTTTTTTTTGTTTGTTTTTTTAAACCTATTCTTGTACCTATTCTATGCAGCCAAGAGCTCACCTGTTATATCGACGGCAGTAAAATTGGCCAATATGAGGTTTTGGAGATGATGACCACATGCACAAAGAAGTGGTAGGATACCATCATAAAAGTCAATGGTTAGACCTTCCGAGTTGGTTATGGAAATGGAAGTAAGATTTTCCATTGCCATTAACTTATAAAGAGCCTCATTGGGTAGCCAAGAATTGGAGAGGATGATGCTTTGTGCATCCGGGCAGAGACGTACTGCTGCTTCTAGACCTTCAGGTTGAACATTTTCTGAACTGGATATAAGTGTTGTAAGCTGGAGGCTTGAAGGTGAGGGAGAGTCGGTTGTGTTCAGCCTGACACCGGCACCGGACAGCAACCTTGCTTCCAGGGCTTCATCCCAACATTCCACTCCTTGAATAGCCTAACGCCACAGCCAAAATAATTGGTAAGTTTCACCTTTATATTTTGCATCATCATAAGTACAGTCAACTCTCGATTCTACGACCCCGGGAATAGCGTCCCTCTCGAAGTAACGACCTTTTTTTTGGGGAACCGTGAAAAATCTAAGGAAATCGGCTGTAAAATGTGTTTGTTGCATTTATTTAGGTCGCTGCGTTGCAATTATCTTTGTGAGCGCTGTATTACTAGTAACTGGGGTGAGTCAGGTATAAAAAAAGACACCACCTCATCAATGCCAACCAATATCACTTGACTCTGTCCACCCCCTCCCACAAGCAAGACAATCTTTCCCCGCGCACGACTGCCGCTACATCACGCGCCAGGCTTGCTTTTGCCATTGTTATTTCGATTCTCGATTTGGTTACTATTTTGGTTTGATTTTGTGAACAATTTTTCACGACCCATGCTATTGTTTAACATTGTTATTTTGATTTGGTTACGTTTTTGGTTGGATTTTGTGAACGATTTTTGATGACCCACGCTTTATTTTTTTATTTGATACAAACTTATAATTTTGACGAAATGAGTGAAAGGAGTACCTTCTTCAAGAAATAGGTAGGTTTTATTTTATTTACTTTTTCACGTATTGTCTAAAAAATGCAATTTTTTCGTATGAAGGTCAGGAGGGGAACAAAATCTGTTAAAATTCCAATAACGACCCTTTTCCAGAGAACTGTGAAAGGTCGTAGAATCGAGAGTTGACTGTATGTATGTTAAAATTAATATTTGGTTCAAATTCATTGACACTCACAAACTTGATTTAAATTTGTGTTTAAAAAATTATACCTCGGCAAATATATATTTATCAAACTCCAATACACTTCACACAAGGCTGTTTAATGTGTGATTGGACATTTGTTACAGCCATTTAACATTTTCAACATGCAATAAATGTACTTATATTTACTTGATTTTGAATTGAATGTTTTATGTCTAGAAATTGATAAATTTGTGGCGTTTTAAGCTGTATTGATACATTCCTACCATTCAATTCACCTCAAATATATTTTCATAATCAAATTCACGCAAGTTGGGTAGTGATTGAAGTGCTATGATAGCCCCTGCTGTAGTGATACAGAATGCATCATTGATAACAAGCCGTGCCAGTTTATGGCACTGACGTTGGCCATCCTCGGATATACACAATTGAACAATACCACGGTCTGTCACAGCGGTCGAAGCAATGTTTAGCTCAACCAGATTTGGACATTTCATCCCCACACTCCTTAGTAGCTGTAACGAATAAACCCATATGTTATTACACATAATTATATTTAAATATTATAAACTTTTTTTTGTATATAATATTAATTTGTGAGAATTTTTATGTTCTCACTCTTTTGTGTTTAGTAAAATTATTTGTAAAATTTAACCACCTGGCCATTTCCAATATTTTTCGATTTTTATGTATAATTTTAAATATTATGTTAGGTTATAGATTAAACCGATCAACATAGGTTCTAAAGACTCATTGTGATGTCACTCCAAATAGATTCTAGAGAAGTATATTATCCAGAAATATTCCAGGCGAAGACCTCTCCTACAGCGGCATCCAGTTGACAAACGTTTGCCGAGGGAAGAGCCTCTGGAATTCCTAGGGCTTGGGGGAAGAAGGAAAAGTCCCTTAAAACTTCTTTTTCGGCTAAACACGGTACACCTCCATTCGCCACCTCTTTTACATATTTCTAAAAATGATAATTTCTTCTTTCTCTAATAAAGTTAAATTTAATAATTTTTGCTTGGATAAAAGGTTTAATTACCCTTGCCCACATAGTCCAAAATTGCACACTATTCAAATAAAGATGTTTCCACCATGACCAAATGTTTTGAAGACTTTTACTTTTATATCTATGAGAGACAGAGGTATTGAAAAGGGTGACCTATGGCAGGGAGGTTAGGTGGTCTGCTTGTGCTCTGGTAAGTAGCCCAGATATTTCAACAACCCTGTCTACAGCCAGATTCACATTTCACCATTCTTACTACACTACATACTACTTAACCTCACAAAATTATATTACTATATTTGACAATATCCCAGAAACTGTTGGTTTTATAAAAATATCTTTCAAATAAAAGTTTTTTATTTTTAATAGTACTACAATTTTGCAATGACAAGTTATTTAGTATCTCAAATAGTTGCAGAGATAAAGAAATTTCTGCTTCTGTAAGATACTGTAAAATTCATTTTCATAAGAAAAGGAAAATAGCCATTTTATTTATAATCTTAATCAATGCCTAGTGAGAAAATCGATTTTTTCTCTTTTTGCTTTTAATTAATCTACTCTTAATTTTAGAGTTAGACAGACACACAAACAGACGGCATTTCAAAAACAACTTTTTAGGGCTTGGGGAGTCATGAGACATCAACATTCATCAACATTTTGGTTAATTTTTTTTATGGTCGCGATACTTTACATTTAATGCCTGAAAAGTTAATATATATATATATATATATATATATATATATTTGCGGATAGCTTGAAAATTATTAGTTTTATAAAAATATGTTTCAAATAAGAGATTTTTAATATAAATAGCCCTACATATTTGCAATGATAAGTAATTTCATATTTCAAAGAGTTACGAAGATATGATAAAAAATAAGAATTTACGCATCAGACCAGAACCCTTAAATTCATTTTCCCCAAATATTGAGAGTGACCATTTTGTTTGGAATATTTATAAAAGTTTATAAATGAAATTTAATCAAAATCATTACAGCCGATTTTGAGAAAATAGAATTTGTCTGTTTTATCCCTACAGTAAATTACCCTTAATTTTATGGTTAGATATCCAATTCCAAAACTGCCTCAGGGCAACCCTACGAAAAGCAAGTTTTGGCCCGATCGGTAAAATAGTTTAGGCTCTAGTCCAAGGTACAGGCAAACATACATGAATTCAAAAAACACTTTTTTTTTAACTGGGGGTCATAAAACATTAGAAAGTATTCACATTACAATATAAGAATGTTTCAAGAATTAGTTGCTCACTAGTCCGCAGTGTTTGCTTAGTAGTAGTTACCACAACCCTTGAGACTTGGACTCGAATAGTTCATCCCATAATAACCAGTACACTGGTACAAAAATACATAATGTCTAGTTTACTAGATTGTCCAGTAGTGTGAGTCTTTCAACAACTATTAAGATATGATCTTCAGCATTAGAAACAAAAGCATATCAATTTCACTATTTGCCAACAATATCAGAATTTTCAACTTTCCTAAATTAAAATAGCTTTGTTTTATGATGATCACTTGAATTTCAAATACTGCTGCCAATCATCATGTTTAGTAGAGTGAGAACTAAGGAATAGAAGTAATAATGATACTTTGGTAGCAGATGCTCTACTTCTATAAACCTCATGTATTAGTTAGTATTGCACCTCCCTTTATAAAACATCAAAATAAAATATTGATATTCATTCAATAGTAGTGAATTGTGTGTGGGAACCACAATCTGTACCTACATAATGATCACTCATTGATAAAACTACAGTCTTATAATAAATGGTGTGACTATCTATTAAAAAAAATGCCCATTTTGACCTCTCATCCAGCAACAATATTAAATAATAGCCAACATTCAATATTTCAATTTAAACTACTAAAATATTAGTATTACTTCAAATCATATTTTAAAAGAAATTAAATACTAATGATGTATATTACCTGGTCCACAGTCAGAGTCATTTTCAGATTCAGACTGACGAGGTTGGAGAAACAGGGCACCAAACTTAGCAGTACATTTGGGTTTAAATACTTCAAATATGATATGTTAAGTTTCTTGAGTTTCTGAAAAATAAAATAAGACTTATTATCAATATGAACGAGAAGGATTAACGGTAATATTTGGCATATGAAAGTTACACAAGTTTCTCTATGGGCATCAATTTTAACTAATCACTGATGCTCAAATGAACCAGAGGATTTTTTGGTGAAAAACAAATATTCCAACTTTTGCAGAAACAAGATTGCAAAGATGGGTATTGATATTAACAGCGTACAACTATAAACTAAAATATCGCAACGATGTCGATAATATGGATATTCTTTCAATATTGCATGTTGAAGAAGCTTTCCTAGATGAAGAGGAGATACGTGCTATTTCTTCCCCCAATATCAATGGAAAAAATATCAAAAGAAAACGCAAAAGACATAAATTCTAGTTGCTGTACAAGAGATGTCAAAAAGGGGGTGGCCAAATAAAGTGGATCCTGAACTTTTGCATCATTTTAGTGGACTAGAATAAAGTTTCACAGTTGAATGTGTACTTGTGCGGGAATCACGTGTAAACATTCGTAAGTTCTTAAAGAATTGCATGATCATCATCTCGGCTGTGAAAATGAAATGGTTATCTAGATCAATACGAGTATCTTGGTAACCTAGCATGGATGCCAACATTGAGGTAAACATAAAAGGTTGTGAGACATGTCGGTTTACAGAAAACCTTGGACAGTATAATTATTTGACCCCATGGCCTATCACAAATAAGACATTTGAGAGGGTTCATATAGATTATGGGAAGTATCAAAATCCTATTATCTTTGAGCTAGTTATTTGCACTTCATTTTAGATTGAAGTATGGATTTTAAAAGAACTATTGCACAATAAACTTATACACTTTTACCCTAATATATTTCCGGGGCTAAGCTTGGTAATAAATGTAAAATAGTGTAAAAAAGGGCAAAAAAGCCAAAAATGGGGGGAAAAGAAATTCTAATCAAGAAGGACAATAAGACCAAAAGAGCAAACATTGCAATAGTGAGCAAAATGTCAAAAAGGGTAAAAATGTTAAAAGGGTAAGAATTAAATCATGAAATAAAACAAAGCTGTAAAGTAAAAAAGGTAAAATTGTTAAAAAGCTACAAAAGGTGTAAAAAGCTTTAATGTTGTAGAAAGGATAAAGAGGATATAAAGGATATAGAGTATAAAGGGTAGAGGGTAAAAATGGTAAAATTGGTAAAACATATATCTAATCATAGGGGACAATAAGGCCAAAAGGCATAAAGTAAATCATAAAAAAACAAAAAGGGTATAAAGGTTAAAAGGGGTAGAAGAAATTAAAAAGTTAAGAGATTATAAAGCCGTAAAAAGGCTCAAAGCGGTAGAAAGGTTAACGGGGTAAAAAGCGTAAGCGGGGTTGAAAACGTAAAGAGGGGCAAGAGGAAAAAAAAAATTAAATAGGCTGTATGATATAAATGGCGCAGTGTAAAAAATATAGGGTAAAAGGGTATAGGGTGAAAATGGTACAAAGTAAATCTAATAAAAAAGGGTGAAAATTACAAAAATTTCAATAAATGACCAAAATGTCAAAAAGGGATAAAATAGCACAGCTGAGCAAATACTGTAAAAAGAGCAAGAAGGGTATAAATGGTATAATGGGCAAAAAGTAAATAATAAAAAAGGGTATAAAGGTTAAATGGGTAAAATAAAATGAAAAATGTAAAAAGATTAAAATACTGCAAAGAGGGTAAAAAAGGAAATGTTAAAATGTTAACGGTATAAAAAGTGTAAAAAGGGTAAATATGTCAATAAGAGAAAAAAGTTAGAGAAAGTAAAAAAAAGATTAAATGGGGTGGATTGGGTAAAAAAAAGTATAACACTTTTGATTGTATTTAATTATAACTCTTGAACAACCAATTATTTATGCGATAACAATCTTATTTCTTTTTTATTAACTCCAACAGGCAAGAGTTCAAAATATTGTGTATAAAGAAGTTATAACTAATTCTTCAAAAGAAATGTCAGCTTTTAAAACATGTTAAGATTGTTTATCTATTTTGACATTGCTAGCCTACTTTTGTGTTTTTTTCTTTATCTATTTTGACGTTGTCAGCCTACTTTTGTGTTTTTTTATCACAATTTACACAAACAAAGAAGGCGCGTCAAACTCTTTTGAACATCGAACATAATGAGGGAGCCGCATTTCATAAAGTTCAATATTGTCACCATCTTGAGTGGAAAAATTTGAATTTTAAAACCCTTACTATAGCAAAAATAATAAAATGCTAAGATATCCGATTTTTTTAATTTTAATTTGAAACTTTGTATTTACATTAAATGTGTGAGTGGCTTTAAAACTCTTGATGAAATAGCGTTCAAAATAGATGACAAAATATGTTTATCAGTAGATGTGATCACTCGGGTGTTTGTTCCTTTGCTTGAACAAAATCACACTTGTGTGATGACAAATATTGCATATATTTGGTGCGCAAATTAAACCTTTTTGGGGATAGAGCTTTGATGAGAGGAATAAAATTTGGTACACCAACCTCACTCGTTAGATTTCACCAAATAAAGACCAAGTAATCTTACAACGTTTATAAAATGACTAATAGGGCCACATTTTATGTGGGTTCATCAAAAAGGGTCGTGGGCCACACGTAGTCATACGAAATGGGCTACATCCAGCCCGAGGGCCACAAGTTTCTACATACCTGCAATAAAAGATTAATATTTAAACATAATTTAAGATTTGGTTACTATTCACTGTGGTTTATTTTATATACTAAAAATAACAAAGCTACTTTATAGATTATCCATACGAAGAACGGGTACGCCAGGTACTGTAGTATTTTATAAATATACAATTGTGAAGATCAAATGATTAGTGGGTGACCTGGCGGTCTATGGGTAAGGTGTCGGACTTCTGTGCTGGGGTTCCGAGGTTCAATCCTCGGTCCTGGCACAGATTTATCTGATTACCAAACCCTTCCTTCACCTCTGACAAGACATCTTGTGAATGTGGGGAATGCCAGGCCTCCACCGTGGTTCGAATTCCACGTTAAACTGTAGGTCCTCCATTTCATCTCACAATCGCCCTACCATTACACATTAGCGTAAGTGCGTATAACCCGAACGGGTAGTAAGACGCGATGCTAATAATAATAATAATAATAATAATAATAATAATAATAAATGATTAGTACACTGTGTTTTTAAACCGTTAAGTTTGTAATCAAAAAACCACGTCCACATATAAAGTTAAGTATGTGATCGTGAGTGAGTACATACCTTACATCGCTTTTTGAGCAGCTCGAAAGCTATTGAAAGATCACCCACGCCATGGTTAGTCCAGGTTGTTAGGCTTGAAGTGAGGAAAAGATGCAAATGATGGCGTCTCAAGTGTGTCACGTGTTTCATTTCCTCCATCATGTCTTCTATCAAATGCGAGGCTAATCAACAATAAGAACACTATTACAGGTGAATGCAATAACTGCCTTGATCATTCCCTTAGCTAGGTTTTCTATCGAGTGAGTACCTACCAATCAAATTTACAAGAAAACAAACACCTGATTAGATCATTTTCGCTGTAATGTATTCCATAAAGTGTAAGGTTTATCATTAAGGAACAATCAGTTCAAATTTATGATTACCTAAATTATGCACTCTGTAAAATTGTTAAGTCTCCTTCTATCTAGTGACACTTTTATGGTGTTATGATAGTCGAGGTAACTTTGTCAGTTAATCACTTTGAAAATATTAAGCAGAGAGCCGTCGAAAATGGCTCATTTAGCCCGTACATACAAAATAAAACGAAACTAAAATGAATTGCAGTATATTAACTCACTGTATAATTGTTTCATAATGGGTCACTTGAATCTTGCCAGGCTGGATGACCAAAAGATTAATAAGTGGACGGGGCAGCCGCATTAAGTCAACTTGCACAGCAAAAACAAGACTGAACGACCTGTGCGCTTCCTTGGACTCCGGCCAACTGTGGTTTATTCCTCTGGGGTATTCTATCATGATCGAGTAAATCTCCCTTCCCCTCCTCTCCTTTGACGTCAGATCCATTTAATATATAATACCGCACCTCTCGTGCTATTGTTGTATCACTCACCTGTAGTATTCTGCAGGCTCATTTCATTGGTTCCATTTCATCAGGTTTATAAGTTCATTCGCGAGGTTAAGAGTCATGACAATGACTCGGTACTCAAACAACAAATCAGCCCTGTCGCAGACAACCTGTTTTGGCATAATTGTCAAGTCAGAAGTTCTGAGTCGGCGGGCAACAGCCGAACGGCTATTGTTTTATTCCATTTCAACAACTCATTACACGAGCATCCAGGAGGCTTCCCAGCTCAACTTAACCTACAAGCAGCAGTCAAGGTGATTTTTCCATCGGACTCTCCATCTTACTGCAGATAATCATGTAATATCTGATAAAGTTATATTTAGGCCTAGTCTGTTAGAGATTTGTAGATTTTAGTTTTATTCTAAACAGAGTGTAGTCCTTATGACCATGCTTATTTATTGTTAAAGTATGTCCATATGACTAGTCTTGCATTTTTGGGCAACCGTCTGATGCCCCGTTCTATACTACCATGTGTCTAATGGTTTTACCTAGTTTAGCAGAAAGGGGAGATTAAGTTAATCCATGGCGTTAATGTAGGACCTAATTGGGTCTTTAGCTGTTTTCAGTCTCTAGTTTGTCATTGTATTTCTACCTTTGTGCAGTGATCAACTCGTGGGTATGCTTCTTTCCCAGAGGGGTGGCCCACGTGGTGATATGTTTATATCTGTCCGGCTCCCTTCAAGTACCGCTTGACACTTTTATGTTTAGAAGTATTCTATTGCTGTAGTCTGTCTCCATACTATTGTCGAGTGTTAACTATACTATTGGATGATCGGTCAGTACTAATTAGAAATAGGCCTGCCATAGTTTCCAGATTGCCTTTATCCATGATATCTCTCTTTTTACTATTAATTGACTAATAGTTACAGCTTTTGAAACATTTCCTCTGTAACAAGTTACTCCTTCTTGGAGTTAACCGACGCTAGCCAGTTCAGTTATCAGCTATCACTATAACTCTTTAAATACGAACTCCCTAATTTGAAAAGTTGTTCAACATCATTATTTGGCCATGCTTATCGTATTAGAGGCTAAGAGCCGTATGGTTGGAGTAGTGTTTAGTATTGTTGCTTAACAATAACTTAATTTAGTCCTTCTGATTATAATTGTTTTAGTTCTCTGTTTTGTACACTTTCGTTTTAGAAAGTGCGCATATCCTTCTTTAGGGAGTCACACGTTGTTCAATATTTGACCCAAGCGTTGTTGTCTTGGTTGAGAGATAATCTAAGGTGCCCCCCACCATACTAAGCGATTTGGTAATAATGTTTCTTGTTACATTGTTTACTGTTTATGTCAAACATTTAATACGGAAAGTGTGGAATGTCCTCATGTCAGTTATTGTATAGCTATTCTTTTTTATTTTGATATCAATAAATGTATTTGTTAACTTGTAATTTTATCTTATGTTTTACTATGTATGTTATGTTATCCTACCCTTGCTTAACTTATATGTATTCTTATCACCATCTATATTAACAGTAGACCCACCTCGGTGGCGTAGTTGGCTAACGTGCTAGTCGTGTTGAGCTAGACTGCTGAGGGTGGGGAGGTCAAAGTTCAAATCTTGGTCAGGTGAACTGGGGTAGTTCTTCCTATAGTAGTTTTCCACTCTCCCTCCACGCGAATGCGGGTTCATTTCCTCTAAATTCAACCTTCCCAATTCCTAATCCATTAACGTAATTAGTACTTAAGCGTATAACCCGAACGGGTAGTAAGACGTGGTGCTAAATAAAAATATATTAACAGTAGCTAGGGTTAGGGTTACAGTGTAACCGAGGGCGGGATTTCAAGATTAAACTCTCTTCCACTATAAGGAACCCTAAAAAATGATAGCATTAGAACAGTGGAAGTCAGTAAAGAATGTGTGTTGTTGTTGTTATTATTATTATTATTATTATTATTAGCACCGCATCTTACTACCCGTTCGGGTTATACGCACTTACGCTAATATGTAATGGTTGGGTGATTGTGAGATGAAATGTAGGACCTACAGTTTAATGTGGAATCCGAACCACGGTGGAGGCCTGGCATTCCCCACATTCACAAGATGTCTTGTCAGAGGTGAAGGAAGGGTTTGGTAATCAGATAAATCTGTGCCGGGACCGAGGATTGAACCCCGGCCGCCGGTACAGAAGTCTGACACCTTCCCTCTAGACCGCCAGCTCACCAAGAATATGTAAATTATATACATGTTTATTCATTATGATTTAAGGGAAAGAGCGCTTGGAGAGCCAATAAAATTTATCTAGCTCTATCAATGTAATCTAATTTGAATATAACTAATTATATAATAAAACTTCTCACACTGCTATTGGTCGTAATGCTTAGCACCCTTATAGCTCACTTTCTAACCCTCCCAACACATCATTGCGGCCAATAGGTGTCATTAAGTACTCTGGTTTGAAAGTTTCCTCGTAGATTTCACACCATTTATNGCGGCCGGGGTTCAATCCTCGGTCCCGGCACAGATTTATCTGATTACCAAACCCTTCCTTCACCTCTGACAAGACATCTTGTGAATGTGGGGAATGCCAGGCCTCCACCGTGGTTCGGATTCCACGTTAAACTGTAGGTCCTTCATTTCATCTCCCAATCACCCTACCATTGCACATTAGCGTAAGTGCGTATAACCCGAACGGGTAGTAAGACGCGGTGCTAATAATAATAATAATAATAATGTTAGCGTGTAGCATACATCCACGACGAGTGTGTCGATCAAATCGTTGCAATATCGTGCGACGGGTGTCAGCCACATATCCCGTCGGTCGATGGCAACGTCGATGAGGTCCCACACCTCACAAAGACGTGCCCAGCTAGGTGCTAGATAGGTGACCCGTTTGAGTGCGGCGTCTTGTTTCTCGCTGATGACGACGATACAGTCACCGCACATGCGTCTTAGAGATATTTCATGATTAGTCAGACTAATCTTCTAAGGAGGTTGCGTGTTGCTGAAAAACTTTGAAATGACCGACTTGTAGTTGCCCAGGTCTCGCCACTCTGTAGGGTTAAACACCACACAATTCCCTCCGCATTTTTCTAGCTGGACATAACGTAAAGTTCTTGACATTCCATGCCAACGATGACTCTTTTGGCGTCGAATTCGTTCAGCGGAAATAAAGTGTTGAAAATACTGGTGATGGCAAGCGGCTTAGCCAGCTTTGCTTTGCTTGTGCAAACGTCTTGACCTTCCATGATGTTTGATTTCCACTTAGACGACTGTCGTGATTATGGTCGGCACGCCATCTTGATTCCCCTTTTATACGGAAGACGAGGTGCATGCCGATTGGATGTATCCTCTTGAGGGGCGGAAGGACCCTAGCGTCTTGAACAATGTGTTGTAATATGTCAACACCTTAGCGTCGTTGCGTAAATTGGTGTCAGAAGTGGGATAATTTATAACGTCCCTTATTTATTTGGGGTGCCCGGTAGCCAAACCTAACTACTATACTACCGGAGCACCCTAAGGGGTTACATGGTTAGGATGGACCCCGAGTGGTAGGGGTTGGGATGGATGGTTCGTGGGGAATGAGGCTAGCGAGTTAGTCCAAGAAGATATGTTTATTACTCCAGATAGATACTAAGCTACTACATAATATGAGGTAATTCCCCGTGACGAGGGAGCACGCGCGATAACGGGACTCACGAAAGCTACCTAGAGATCCGGGATCGACCCTCCGGCCGGGGTGAACCGCCAGATCACATGTTAAGTCGTCACCTCTCTAACGGCAACTCTACCACACATGCATCCAGCATGGCTTCCAACAGTCAACAACCATGTGTTCTTCTCACACACAAACTAGCTGATCTCGATTCACACCAGTCAGAAGGTCCATCGGTCACACCGTGCTCTCTCGTCAACAGGATGAAGCTATATGAGCTATATGCTGTTCTCAACATCAACAGGAAGGCGACCCAACACTCTTGACTTCCAAGGAAATATACAAGCGTAGGTCAACCTCCCACCAGAATAAGCCTTAAGTAATTATGCTCTTACAGTATTTTCTTTTGAATCAGCATTAGTCTATTACATATTATTTTTAAGCTAGATATCATTTTGTTTTTATTGTATCATTCAACAATCTTGCAAAAAAAAAAAGAATTTTATTATTATTGTCTTTATTAGCATGGTGACAATTAAGGCATAAGCCTTCTCTCAGGTTAAACCATTGATTAAATCTAATATAACAATGTGGATACTCGATATTATCACTAAACAATCAAACAAACTACCTATATGTTTTAATTTACATCTTGGTAAAATAATTTCTACTAGACATCGTTTCACATTTAAACCCAGCGCAAATGCCGGTACACTTCTAAATGTCAAACTCGGGGTTCAAATCCTACTAGGGTTGATAGGGCAACAAACGCTAAATACTTTATAAATACAATAACGTTTGTATGCGTATAACCCGAACGGTTAGTAAGACGTGGTGCTAATGTTACACCCTCTCTACTACTCGTTATTACCCCGACCGTTATAAGGTAATAAAGGAAGAGGATATAAACTAACATACAAAAAAATGGAAATTGTAAAAATATGTAAATTCAACAAAGAGTAGTTTTATTCAATTAATGACAATAGCGCAGATGACAATAAATGGTCTCATTATACCATAATGAGTTCTGTTGGAAATCATACTCGAAGTAAACAACTTTACAAA
>CABFVX010000508.1:168701-201782 GCA_902151425.1 Timema shepardi | reverse complement strand
AAAAAAGTTAGAGTCCATAACTCCACTCGTCTAAGCGACGAATTTGATACATTTACAAGTCCTTCTCCTAGCCATTGCCCAGCTCCATGACAATGATCTGTCGTTGATCGTCGATCGTAGAATAGTCAGTCTTTACATACTTGCATAGCCATTATATAGGGATTTCATTGTTATTATGGGGATACACAAACACACGCGGTGACGTCACGATGCCTGCAAAAAGCCATGTGGATGTCGATGAAAGTTGTTCTTGCTCCATTGGAATATTAGTGAATATCTCCAATCATACGATGTTTCGAAGGAAGTTCCTCTAGTATCCACCAGAGGTCGGAAACATAGTTGTCTTCTAGTCGAAGTAGATAGTCCTTGGTTCATTTCACGCTAGTACATCGGAGTGCCGGGACGCGTTTGTTGATACACCGGCTTTTCCTGCTCCAGTTGCCGGTCTTGGTTTACCGTGAGTCGTCCAGCCTAGCAGGTTTCTATAACTAGCAGATTCATTTGGTAAGTACGTGGAAAGAATAAATATTACATTGGTTTGGATTGAGTAGTGACATATTGTCCAGCATGGTTATATTATGTCTTCTTAGCCTACAAGAACTACAACAGCGAACAATACTATTGTAGGGATCCTAAGTTTAATTGATTTTATTGGGGCGGGTAGTATGAATTGATGCGATACATCTATTAACGTCCGTAGAGGGCGTGGTCCCATTGGAACATTATACATCATAATGTTACACTAATAATAATAATAATAACGCTTGTAGCTTTTCACATTTTAACCAAGCGCAAATGCTGGTACACTTCTAAATGTTAAACTCAGGGTTCAAATCCCTATTAGGACGATAGGCCAACAAAGGCTAATTACTTTATATATACAATAATGCTTGTAGCTTTTCGCATTTCAACCCAGCGCAAATGTCGGTACACTTCTAAATGTAGAACTCATGGTTTGAATCCCTACTAGGGCTGTTAGGCCAACTAGCTCTAATTACTTTATAAATACAGTAATGCTTGAAACTGTTCACATTTAAACCCAGCGCAAATGCAGGTACATCCCTGTCAAATGATTAACAACCAATAATTTTATTATTCTCGGACCTGTCTCTTTAGACCGACATTTTAATTTCAACTCTTACGGACAAAGATATTAAGGTTCGATTTCATATTACCATACATGGCGAACGCTGAAACACAATAAGATGTTTGACTAGGGTTTGTTCGCGAAAAATCGGCCCCTGAATGAGCGTTAATAACCACATCTGAGATGGGACCTTCAGAGGGCTACGACTCGATTTGTCAAGAGGACTTTCCTGTGACAGTATTAAGTCAGGAAGTGTGGGCTTATGACTCTTCAATAGGGTTATTGCTACCCGCTTTCAACATTTATGACTAAAATAAACAAGTTTAGGATTAACGACTCTCGCTAAGGGTTCAATGGTACCCTCTAAGTCGTTTTGGACATCAAAGTTTACCTTCCCAATGTGTTCTACCTCCGGGGGGTTTGACACATGAGGAGGGATGGGGGAATGAGCGGTAGAGTGACAGGGTTCTTGCAGCAACAAACCATTGCCGGCTAATCACACACTACGCTAAACGCTGTCGGGAGAGGTTCCTTCTGCGTGCTCCCCGCCCTCACCGGCAGGGAAGGATGAGGACCGTTACCCACCGCAGAGGGACGCGTTCCCGACGCCTGAGACTACATGCTCCCCCTACCAATAAATTATAAACTCCCACACCAATAAATACATAAAAAAAACTTCCACGTCAGTCCCAATCCTACCCGGACATACGATCCAATGGGCAGGCATAAAAAACTAATGGGTACACATAAAACTAATGAGCACACATAAAAAATCAAATGGGACTGGAACCAACAAGCTTGGAACATATACAAACCGTGTAAATGGGGTCAAACTTGGTGGGGATGGGGAGGGGAAAGCGCTGACCCAGTGATATAAATAACAGCCACTCACAGCGCTGTACTGAGCCAATGCTATCTATAGCAGACAATAACAGTGCTGTTTTGGTACGCCGATCCATCTACTCACATTAATTCGAAACGTTTAGAGATTATTAATAACTAATGACATCAAACATTTTGGAAAGTATCTTACGTTGGCTGTGTCCAAGGCCGTAGCCAGCCAATAATTTCAGGGGGGGTTTGGTGAGCACCCCCCCCAATTGCTGGAAGATAAAAAACATTATAAATGACAAACGGTTCTAGAAGCTCTCTGAATTGTTTTTTTTTATGATAAAATAACCCCCTAGCTGCCGAAGGCTAGGAAATTTTCTAAATATTTAACACCTCTAGAAGCTCTTTGAAGTGCTTTTTATAATAACACAGCCGCCTAATTTGTATTTGTATTTTAATTTTTATATCGTTTGAACCACAAATATAGTTTTATATATATTTTGTTCATAAAATTTCGCAGGGGGTTTGAACCCCCAAAACCCCCCCTGGCTATGGCCTTGGCTGTGTCACTCCTCAAACGTCATAAAAGGAACTTTTATGTCCTTCAGTAAGTAGTATTAATGCATATTATTTTGTTCAACAAATACCAACAATAGAAAAGTACATCATAAAATAGACCAATAAAATGTCTATAAGATAAAGAATAAACCTGGTCCTGCCATAAGCCCAAGTCTAAAATAATAAAAGTGACAAAAATATAGGCTACATTTGATTGAATGTTTTTTGAGCATTGTGTCTTACTACCCGTTCGGATTTTAAGATTATATACGTATTACACTAATGGCTCTAGGAATTAGGAAGGTTATATTTAGAGGACGTGTGCCCGCATATGCGTGGAGGGAGAGTGGAAAACCATTTTGAAAAAACCTCTGTACACCCGACCGAGGTTCATACCCCGATATCCCCGTTATCGGCAGTGTAGTCTACTGCGATAGTAGTGCCTTAGACCATGCAGTCATTGAAATGGGTTTAATCGAGTGTTGATTAGAATATAAGGGCAGATGTACACTCCGTTTATCCTGAAAGGTGACAAGCTTACCCTGACACGTTAGACTATAGGCCACAATGTAATCGGACAAGGTAGGAATTTACTTTTCTGGCTAAACGGAGTGTAACCCAAGTATATAGTTTTAAATATATAAAATAAATAATTGAAATATATATATATATATATATATAATTGGGTGACCTGGCGGTCTAGGGGGTAAGGTGTCGGACTTCTGTGCTGGGGGTTCGGGGTTCAATCCTCGGTCCCAGCACAGATTTATCTGATTACCAAACCCTTCCTTCTCTTTAGGTCCTTCATTTCATCTCACAATCACCCTGCCATTACACATTAGCGTAAGTGCGTATAACCCGAACGGGTAGTAAGACGCGATGCTAACAATAATAATAATAATAATAATAATAATAATAACTACTTGAAAAAATAGGTTTTGTCTTAGTTTTCAAAAGTTTATTTCTGTCTAAGCTGTAGAGGAAGTTTATTACTTTTCCAAAGGTGATACAAACAAAATTAAAATTGAAATCAAATGATACTTTTAATTTAAAGTCTAGCATAAGATTATTAAATATGCTTGATATAGTTTTTAAATCCTTTTTACATGTGTTCTAACGTAATAAGATGATAATCACCTGAGAAAGTAGATCTAATAAGCTCTCATGAAGTGTTTACTTTTGCATCATGTTAAGACTAAATTTGAGAGTAAATTAATAAATACATTATTGGAGCTTAACGCTTCACTGATCTCATCTAAGGTCTACTTAGGACCATGATAGATACGGAAATTCATCATATGATAATAACCTTTTAAAAATATAGTCACCACTGGTTATTAGATTTAACTAAATTAAGGAACCAATTATGAAAGGTAAATTCTAAAAAAAAATTACTCACGCATCTCTACAAATGGTCCGTCGACTTGCAAGTACTCTTCAGAATCAATCAACTTCAACATTTCTTCATGAGACGAACATGAGTAACATAATTGTTCAAAGTTATTGGCAATCACTGTCATCACTGTCTTCTGCAAGGAAGATGGTTGGTGATGTTGAGGCATGACTTCGATACGCTTCCCTCCGTCACAACTGACTAGAAATGCTCACCCAAACAAATGAAGTAAAATAACCATTTGCTTTCTCAGCTCTTGGCGGAGGCGCTGTGCCAAAATATGACGTTGGCAACCTATAGCTATTCTTAGACACGGACTTTCAGTATTCTGCCTCTCACACACGGTTTGTATTTATGTGGGATGGTAGGCTAAACACGTGTTTTAGTTGCTTTGATCATTTATTAAATTCCGTTACAAACATCGCCAAATAACTTCACATACAATAACAAAGATGTATATGCCTTTAACCTTAATTATCAAACTAAGGAAGATTTATATAATAATACATAGAGTTTCAATGTTAGCTAGTTCCGCTAGGCAAAATTAACACCAACATATTTGATGACAGCTTCCGCTCAACGCTGGCAATCGTAAGATTCGCATCGCACTTAAAGAGTGCATACAATTAATGTTGGTAACATATTATATTATTTCTAGGGGAATATCTTGGCCCTATTTGTTTTAGGTTAAAATGTATAATTGTGAGTTAGGTACCGTACTTATAACATCTTGTGGAGTCTTCTTATATTATTGCCTAGATTAACAATGGTAATTATAGTTTTGATGGCTTTCGCAGCCGGTGTTTGATTTTTTTTTTATTCAAGGCTTGAGCTGCAAAGAAAAATGAATGACTTCCAACTTCTCAGCTGTAGTTGCGACACCGTCATCTGGGGTGCGCGGATATGCAATGAAACACGAATCCCAGATGATGGATGTCGAAATTTTTGAAGTTATTATTTTCTCAACATGACTCAAGCCCGAAACCATTAATTTCAATTAAGACTCTAATATAATTATGTTAATGTATAGTCTCAACTAAAATTAACTTTTATCATATTTTTTAAGTTGTGAAAAGAACACACAATAAATACAAGTGCTGGCGGCCGGGGTTCAATCCTCGGTCCCGGCACAGATTTATCTGATAACCAAACCCTTCCTTCACCTCTGACAGGACATCTTGTGAATGTGGGGAAAGCCAGGCCTCCACCGTGGTTCGGATTCCACGTTAAACTGTAGGTCCTCCATTTCATCTCACAATCACCCTACCATTACACATTAGCGTAAGTGCGTATAACCCGAACGGGTAGTAAGACGCGGTGCTAATAATAATAATAATAAATACAAGTTTATGTATCCATGTTTATTTAACGACGCACTGCTTAGGTGTTGATCCCCCGCAATGCCGCGCTCATGCTACACTGTGTCTCACGAAAAGTATTTCCCGGTGTATTCTATATAATGAGCATGCGCAAAGTGTTCACGCACCCAAGCAGAAAGTGTGCGAACTAGTAAGAACATTGTGCGCATACTCATCAATCTGGTGGAAACAACGACCTTGACCGCGAACAATGTTCACGCACTCCATTATTATTATTATTATTATTATTATTATTATTATTAATATCACCACGTCTTACTACCCATTCGGGTTGTACGCACTTACGCTAATGTGTAATGATAGGGTGATTGTGAGAAGAAATGGAGGACCTACAGTTTAACGTGGAATCCGAACCACGGTTAAATCTGTGCCGGGACCGAGGATTGAACCCCGGCCGCCAGCATAGAAGTCTGACACCTTACCCCTAGACCACCAGGTCACCTTCACGCACTCCAGACCTCCAGTTTAGATTCTGCCAGTGGAGCGAAAACATTATGTGCGCTGTCTTTGTTCGTTAAAGTATATTTTTCTTAATATTTGTAATGGAGTTAACCAACGAAAAGATTTTGGATTTTATATTTTAAAAAATTGACCTGTAATATGGGATCCATCTTATGCAAATTACAAAAATCGCAATAAAAACAGCAGCAAATCAAGAGTTAGGTGAAAAGTTTGACTGTGATAGCAGAGAAATAAAGAAGAGAAGGAAAATAATTTTAGCGCAATAGGTACAGACGGGAAAACCAAAGAATAAACTTATCCAAAGTGGTTTGGATTTCAATACTTGCATTTTTTTACGAGAAAGGGATGTGACCAATGAGAGTATTAATTCATTAGATGACAGAGTAACAGGTGAGTTTTTACTGATATTTATACAGGGTGTCTACTAAATATGTTGCTCGTGTGTGATTCATTACTAAAATATAATATATCTTATATCTATTATTATTATTATTATTATTAGCACCGCGTATTACTACCCGTTCGGTTTATACGCACTTACGCTAATGTGTAATGGTACGGTGATTGTGAGATGAAATGGAGGACCTACAGTTTAACGTGGAATCCGAACCACGGTGGAGGCCTGGCATTCCTCACATTCACAAGATGTCTTGTCAGAGGTGAAGGAAGGGTTTGGTAATCAGATAAATTTATGCCGGGACCGAGGATTGAACCCCGGCCGCCAGCATAGAAGTCTGACACCTTACCCCTAGACCACCAGGTCACCGCTTTCTCAAATAATTATGTAGATAAATGCATACCAAGGTTATAACTTGAGCTTTTTCAGGATTTAGTAGCATTTTTTTAAAACCCTAAATACAGAAGACATTATTCCAAATGCATTTTCAATTATTCTCCTCACTCTTCATAACCGATAATTGAAAACTTTATCTTTTGTCCCCATATCATGTTTTCCAGTAAACGTTTTCATAACATCACATCTAATGTGAAATCATCATCAGCTACAATCACGTGTGGTATTAATTTATTATTCCCGGGTAAATTGCATGGCGGTGGTAAACTGAACTGTTCCGGTTGCATTTTACTGTACAAAGTGGTATTTTAAGAAATATCACCGTCCGAAATTCTTCATTTACACCCAACATTTACATACGTGAATGAATAGTTGGCGTCAACCAATGATAAAAGTAGAATGTTGACTGTGATTTATAATTGAAATATTCACTGCCAGTATTTCTCGGTGATTGAATAAGAATGTGTTTCCCATCCATCGCTCCCAGGCAATGAGGGAAATTCCATAAATAGTTGAAATTGCTCTCGACTTTCATCTATTTCTCTTGAATTAAAGGTAACTGAAACTTTTTTTTTCAGTTAACCCAAATGCAAGAACATGAAACGTAACCAGCCCAAAAAAATGAACCAGTATCACAAGAATCCCCGGATAATGTAACAAAACTATTTAACCGTCCTAATGGTAAAAGATAGCGACCCTATGGTTTCAGAAGCCTTTGCAGTCATGCAACATATGAG
This sequence comes from Timema shepardi, assembly GCA_902151425.1. Taxonomy (NCBI): domain Eukaryota; kingdom Metazoa; phylum Arthropoda; class Insecta; order Phasmatodea; family Timematidae; genus Timema; species Timema shepardi. Next base: position 194,542 of record CABFVX010000508.1, on the reverse strand, counting down.
GTAAAAAGAACAAGAAACGATGATGATATTGATATTTTTTCTGCTGGTGTCGCTGTCAAATTACGTACAATTAAAATGAACATATTAAACTCTTATTGCAAAAAGATATATACAATTTGTTGTATGATGTACTTCTTGAAACTGGCAAATATAGTAGTAATAATACCCCCATGCCGTCTCCGTATTCGGGGAGCCAGCAATTTTTTCTCCTTCTACAAGTTCTCGTGATTCTAACCTGAAGGTAAACACAAACAACTGAATGGTTGAATCAATGCCACAAAATTTCGGGCAAAATCACGACATGACTACTCTACCTTAGTAATTACTTGTAATTTTTGTATTTTATAGAGCAGAATAAAAATATATTTCCACTTAATTACCTTGGTTGTTTTAATTATTATAGTAAAACCTTAATACTAAGTCAATAGTTTACAATCGTAACGAAATAGTGTTAACGCTTATGCTGTTGAGCATTATAATAAGTAGTTACAAATAATTAATTTATACACTTACCTTTACAAAGTATTTCAACATGGAGATTAAAGAATTACACAGTTTTGGAACAATTCGAGCTATCAGTTGTCTATATACTTTGAAAAAAATACATCAAACTTGGAAAGGAATCTCGAGTGGTAAGGTATCTCAGTGTTATTACGAGTCCCACTTCTACCGAAACACATTTTCTGTGGTTTGTGTCTTGTCTAGAGATTTTTGATCCAATGGTATTCAACAGATGCTCAAAATCTTGACAATAAATTCGTGAATTTTTTTAAAACTCAGGATAGATTTGTTCAGATAATTTAATTAATAAATAAATCACCTGTAAATCAATAAATCCATCACCTGTCAATCAATCAATAAATTACTACTGTAGAAAGCTGTTGGAACATTTAGAAAATTCAAAATGGCCGATGACATTCGTGGCAGCCATCTTGTTAAAAAAAATGAGCCTCAGTCAGCTTATTTATCCATCTAACTTTAATTGTCTATTGATAGAATTTTGGACTCTCCCACTGTTTCCCCTATGTCTTGTAGTAGATGTCTCAGTCAGATTTATTCTTTGGTTGCAATTAATTTTGACTGCTGACAAGACGTGTATTAATCACAACTTGGAATGTGGGGAATGACAGGTCTCCACCGTGGTTCTGATTCCACGTTAAACTGTATGTCCTCCACTTCATCTCACAATCACCCTACCATTACACATTAGCGTAAGTGCTTATAACCTGAACGGGTAGTAAGACGTGATGCTAATAATAAATAATAATAATAATTTTGACTGGCCTATGTTACAGGGCCGTTAACCATTTTAAAGAAATAACTAGTAGACGAGCGTCTGCTGTTAAAATCATTCGCAAAGTCAGTCTGAAAATCCAATTAATTTATGTGGGTGTATAGCTGGATGTATTTTTCTGGTACTTTAAAATACGGGTAACTGCATTCCAATGCTTGTGTTATGATTTGCTAAATATTTTCCCACGTTTCCCACTGCATACATAACATCTGGACGGTTAACTACTGCAGCAACCATTAAGCAGCTAATAGCTTCTCAACGGAGTACTTTTCCTTCATTATTTACCCTTTCAATTAATATTAGTAATGAGTGTATGGATTAGTGGGCATATAATAATAATAATAATCATCATCAAGCTATATACAAACATTATAATACACAATCAACTCTCTTCTATATAAACCGTTCATGTATTTACCCTCTGAATCTTCTGGCTAGCACACTCTTAGAGCCTGACCTAACATCAACACGTCCTAATTCGACGAGTGGGGCAAATCTGCTGTGGTGTCTCAACCCCTGATGTTCCGATCTGCCTGGTCACAATTAATCTAATGGGAGTCTACCGGGACAACACTCTAGACGTGGGCTCGGACTTACCTGCCCTCTTGCGGTGGGTGGAACTAACCTCCAAATAATCGCCTGATCACCTGCGTCATCAGCGACTCCAGTTAAAAAATCACCATCAACAAACCTCGGGTGATCTTGATGAAGACGCGATGACCAATAAGAAAGCGGGAAGAGAAATAGTGTACGTGTCCAAGTGAAGGCAGCGCTACACCAACGTTACGTCACCAGCTAGGCTTGACTTCTCTCCCCCTTTGTTTCCCTTAACAACGAGACGCTATATAACATGGCGGCGCTGAAGATAACGTTGACTATTGAAACCGGCACCACCATGGGTTGACTCTTGAAACTTGTATGGACTATTAATATTTGATATCGTCGGGAGACGATTATTCCTGAAAATTGACTCTACCAGGAAAGTTGTAAATCTGTGTAAATCTTTGTAATTATTATTTAAATGTTGAAGCCATAGGTCATAAATTTAGAACTCTATTTTTTTGATTTCAGAGATAGAATTGTAAATTTTGGTTAAAATATAAGTATTTCTAAAGATAACTTTTACTTCCAAAAGCTATTATTTTGGTGTCGCCCCTGAGGCGATTGCATCTTTAATTCATTTGTTATATCTCATAATTGCTGTTCGCACACAACTAAGTTTTGTCGAGGTGCATTTAAATTTAATTTAAATTCATTCATTTGTTTTCTAATATTTATGTAACGTAATTTTTGCTATTCATTGTGTGCTCACACCTCTCGTGGACCCTTACGACGCTGTGGGCAACAATGTGTCAGCCCCCGTTTTCACCGATATCGATATTAGGGGTTCGTGAACCAGACTTGGGGCGCGGCACGACAAGTCGCTATGAAGGGGTTGTACGAAGAAGTCACTCAGGATGTTGTCGCGTAAGTCTTTATTCAGGACTCTAATTCTACTCCTTGGTTGATTCGGTTACACAACTGTATATAAAAGAAACCTCATCTCCATTCCCGCGCGTGATAACATCGCAGTGACCCCGACTTGCTCTCAACAAGCCCAAAACCAAGAGCCAACGGCTCGTAAACAGTCAACCCGCATGGACGTGAGTCCGAAACCAGAGTGAGTGGACGAGCCACGCAACGCGGCGTGCCAGGCGCGACGGGGCCATGCGTAGTCAACAGCGCACGGCAAGAAGGGGAAGGGGGAACGGGCGAACCACGCTGCGCAATAAACGTTTTTTTTTACTTTTAACTCTTGCTAATGCTGTTTTCCATTATTTTGTATGTTAGCTTACTCGCTCCCTTCCTTGTAGTATTTTTAGCGGCCTATTACTATAAGGTAACAAAGAGGGTGTAACAATAGCACATATTCACAAGTTGTGATTAATATAAGTCTTGTCAGAGGTGAAGGAAGTGTTTGGCAATCAAATAAATCTGTGCCGGGACTATAGTGAGCATATTGTTTGTTTGGCTTAGAATCTTCAAGGTTTAATCTTTTGACCATCTGGTTGATATAGTTGGTCTGATGTATACTGTAATTATCAAGCCAAAACTATAATTTTGTTTTATTTCCACGCCCACAAAAAACTTGGCTTACTGATTGTTACCTCAAAAGCTGTCTTCAGTTTATTCAGTACAAATTGTAGTGGTATTTTGTTCTGTTAGATTTGCCTTGATAAACACATAAAATTATCTGCACTCCATTTTTCATTAGGATGTAGAATTTGGTGATTGTGAAGTTGGAGTCCTGCTTAGAATACATACGGCTGTATTTACTGCCTGTGTCCATAGATATTTTGGCATACCCTTAACATATAGCTTGAGCGTTCACTTTATAATAGTGGTTCTCATCACCCTTGGCTCTACTATTTTGTTCAGGCATATAGGGTGCCGTGGTTTCAAACTCAAGTTCAAGTTTTGATTTCATTACTGTATTTGATTACAGAACTGTCCCACTGTTAGTAAGTAGGGTTTTAATATAGTATTCATATTGGTTATTTATCATCTTTGCAAAGTATTTAAAATACTCTACATCATCTGCTTTGTGCTTGATAAAGAATACGTGTTAATTTGAACAAATGTCTTCAAATAACAAAAAATGTCTAGCAACTTGAACTCATGATGTTGACACTGGACCAAACATGTCACTGTAAATTAGCTCATCTGGTTTATACTTAATTCATTAATGTCTGCAACTTCAATCAAACATTTGCTGACCAGTTTACGCAGTGCTCTTACTTAGATATCCAAGTCTCTTGTGCCACAATTTTAAGCTCTCACTCACAGTTACATTTAGGTCTGGTTCTTGATATGGTATCACTATATGGAATAACATTCGATACAAATTGTTTGTTTAACGGACTGCACTTGGTACCAACTCTACACTGTTGTGTAACTCAGCGTACCTATCTAATTTCTTTGACAATCTTCATGCCATTTCAAGTGATCACACCCTCAGGAAAAAAAGCTTTTTCTTTGTTCAGGAATGTACAACACATTTGTGATTATTAAGTCACACCACTTTTCTTTTATCAATTTTTGAAATTCAAGAGTTATTCTTACCTTCACGAAAATATCTTAGTTGTTTCCAAGAATGACACTCGTGTCATCAATAGTCTCTTCAAATTAAAAATAATAATAATGACGGTTTGTCATGTTTGTAGAAATGCCACTGTCCATTGTCCAGTTTTGCACCTTTTTAGTTTTCTGTATATTGTCGGGGACGATTTTCATTTGTGTTGATAGTATGTCGAGTTGACAGTTAACCAACTTCAAGTCTTGTTGACTTCCAAATTAAAAGGTTTATTTTATTGATTAAATATTGTGTCCTCCAGAATGTGGGACAAGTCTCATTATTACTAGTTTCAAATATTGTACATCAGTCCTAGAGACTATGTTGCTCTGTATATTTACCATATAGTCTTTGCGGTACGAACCTTTGACTTGGAATACAGTAATGTCTTAGAGACTGGCTAAACTTCCACAAGTTCCATTAGTCTATTTTGACCCAATGTTTCTCATGACGCCGTGAACGTCATGTACACCAATTTAATTTTTGGATGGCTACAACCAGGTTGTCTGTATTGTATTCCATATCTCAGTTGAGTTGATGTAAAACTTTATTTTGTGTTGGCTAAGCAGTCACGCTTCTCGTGTGGTTTTAACTTCGGTGTGCAAACCAGGGAACTGTTATAGAGCCATAGTTGGGGTCGCGCAAATAATACCCTTTTTTCTTTGACTGGTTTTTGGGCTCCTATTGGGTTAATATTGCTCTTAGTGTAATTGCAATTAGATTTGTTTGTACTATTGAATGCTTTGGGAGTACCGTAAGGGAAAGAGACCAGCCATAGTACTATTTTGTTGACACCTGTTTGTTAGCCATCGAACAATGTAATAACAAGACCTTTATATTGTTTATTGTTTTACAAAATGTTTCAAAGAGATTATCTTACAACCCAGTCTAGCATAACTGATTAAGTGTTATATGTATATATATCTTGTTCTATATTTTGTTATTAACTACTTGATTATTTTGTTCTTCAGAACAATTCATCCAGTAGCCCGGCTCCTACACAGCCCTAGTAGCTACAGCAGAATAATCAAATTGATGCAGATAATTAGACTTTGTTAAACTTCAAAGTATAACCTGTAATATCATTGTAAACATCAATTTTGTTATTTGTTTTATTGTAATAAATCTATATATTGTTTAAACTAAATCTTTTCAATTTAACTTTCACCATGTTTATTATGACACCATATTAGTCCAGTAGGGATAAAGATGGTTCATCAGTGTGTTGGATTGGCAGAAAAGTATATAGTTGACCTAAATATTTACTCAAGATAATGCCGTGTAGAATAAATTCAGATTCAAAGCTATTATAAGGCAGGCCAAAGGTCATACTCATTTGCAGGACACAACCCAAGAGAAAACTTTGGCAATCGTAAATTGACCATTACTATTCTTATTATTTTTATTTGAGTGATATTTCTAAGATCACCAATTATTTTGTTTTATTCTATGCATAAGTTGTGTCGCCCCCTTCCTTTCCCCCCTATTATACCTTTAACTATATATATATATATATATATTTAAATAAAAAAAAACAGTGTGAGCTTTTAATTATTATTATTAATATTATTAGCACCGTGTCTTACTACCCGTTCGGGTTACACGCATTTACGCTAATGTGCAATGGTAGGGTGAATGTGAGATGAAATGAAGGACCTACAGTTTAACGTGGAATCCGAACCACGGTGGAGAGCTGGCATTCCTCACATTCACAAGATGTTTTGTCAGAGGTGAAGGAAGGGTTTGGTAATCAGATAAATCTGTGCCGGGACCGAGGATTGAACCCCGGCCGCCAGCATAGAAGTCTGACACCTTACCCCTAGACCACCAGGTTATCTGAGCTTTCAATTAAACTAGGGTCCATCAGACCACATTTATTGTAGCCTTATTGTTTCCCTCTGTCCAAAGTTGACCACACGCCAGTGGCTAGCTAAAACACTTGTCTCAGCTTTTTTGGCTTGCATCAAGCATTTTTGATTTCTTTAGCTGCTTCTGAGATTTATAACACAATACATATAGTAGGATTATGGTAGTTAGTCATAGTATTATTTTACAAAATGTGATATTATTATCAAAGTTAAACTGTGTTATTGATACAAATTTAAGATTTAGTTTCTAGGAACTTAGTGATAAAAATTATATATGTGGCGCTAGTAAAATTAAATTTTCGTGTATTCTCTGTTTACTCTGAATTGTAGCAGTCTTACCTTTATAGATTACACTTTGATCCTTTCTTATAAGTTATATCATAGAGGAATTATGCAAGGTAAGCTTGTTACCTTACAGTGCGAACAAAGGGTAAATAAATTTGCATCCTGAAACCACAAGGGTTTGTTTCATGATTGATGAATGTGAAAATAGACAAAAATCTATGAAATATTATAGTTTAGTCATTTAGTTTTGAATAATTTTCCCTATATCATTATGTCCATAAGCCCAAGAGTAGGGGGACCATGGGTAAATTGTTCCTTCCCTGTGTCTAATACAGAGTGAGATAGGGCAGGGTTTAGAAAAATGACACCATCTTTCAAAAATAGCTCAAGAATAGATAATTTGCTGTATAAATACATAAATATATTATCTAGCTATTTTAGTTTTCAGAAAAGGTTCTTAAAATGGTAGATTAACTATAAAATGTCGTAATTTTGCCGTTGGGTTAAGATGAATGAGTTATTACTTTTTGTCAACAAAGGTCAACCATCTTGACCTCTTAAGTGAGATTATAATTTGGAGTGGTTGAAGTAGCCATTAGCTACACCTTGTTTGAGAAATATCAAATATGAAATAAGTTTCATAATTTATTATAAAAAGTTTCAAATAAAAACTTCCATAAAATCTAAAATATCGTTATCATTGAACATCTATCGTCAAAAGTTTTTCAACACGGCTCCCCCTACAATTCTGAACCAATATGCGTATTTGCAACTAGTTGTCAGTATTTTGAAAATTGCGTTCATGAAGAGGTTATGTGAAATATATATATCTCTATATATACCAGAAAGTTTTGTATTTATATAAAAGGTCAACATTTTCTTGGGCACAATTCGTAAACTATGACCAAAGTTGTGAAACTACATGGCCAGAAGGAAAATTAAGACTAACAGTTACAATTGGTTCAGAATTGTAGGAGTTGTGTTGTATCACTTCACAACACATTGATTTCATCATTTAGTCTTTTTCTTTGTAAGGACAAGTTCCATTTTTGGAATGGTAGCACTATCATAACCCCTTTTACTTAGATATTTTCTTTTTACCATAGTAAAAGTCACAAATTGGCTGAGAAATTGTCATATCATACTGCTCCTTTGATAATCCATATCTGTAGTTCACAGTAGAATAAAATACTATTTATATTTCTAAACTTCTATTGTAAGAAGTCGGTCAACCAAATAATTATTTAATGATCTAATGTAAACTATTCTAGCTGCCCTAGTCCAGTCTGTGTTTTGCTCTCGTCTACTAAAGAAAGGGACTTAACTTTTAGGCCTACAATTTTCTGGTAGGTGCGATGTAGGTCTTGTCCTTCTATCCTTTTTTCAAAATTTAATTCAATATTTGAAATAACAATTCATTAGTTCATTGTGTAAGATATTTATTTATTTTACAACAAGGTATGTATTTTTCAAACGTTCTTCTGAAATATTAAGATAAATTATTATTCATAATATTTATTTTATTATTTTATTGTTTCTATGATAGCAATCCCCGAATTGAAGCAACTCTGGGCTATACCACTAACTTTTTAGAGACATTTTAAGAAATGTTTAAGACCAAGCTTTTTAACATTTTGTAAAAAAGTATGACAAAGTGTTTATTAGTTTTATTTTAATATCTTTTGCCACAAAAAGTAAAAGATTACCCATAAAAATGCACCTAAAATGAAGCCTTCTAACAAATATGAGTAATTCGTTATAAAAAATAGAATATCATTTTAAAATGAATTGAAAAAACAACACTCTTTTAGAGACAAAACAATATTTTTAAATTTGGGGTATATATAATCCAAGGTCACTAACTTTATGACACAATCATTAACAAAACAATCAATTTGAAACATATATTTAAGAAAACAACTACACAGTGAAACAAACATGAAGAGAATATGACAAAGGCTAGAAAACCACTTAATAAGTTTTCTTAAAATAATTGGTCAGTACATTTATATAAAATAAGTAAACATAACCCTTAGCCTCTTCATCTAAAGAGGTGGGTATACATAGTTAAAAATGGCAAGAGCTAATAACCTTAAAGCTTAATTTCAATTATTTCCAACCAAGGTATGGGCAAAATCATATTAAAACATAAGAGCCATTCTACTAATGATATATTATGTAGTGCACATCATTGTGATTTTTTAGTTCTTTAGACAATTTCAATCAAATTAAATATAAAGCAATTCTACAAATAATTTAAAAGTCAATCTTGTAACATAATTAGCTCAAAGATTTGGCTTCTGCCAGCAAACTTATAATTTGGTTTAAGTTAATTTAAAACTATTTTACAGTGCACTTAATCATCACCAAACTTGCAACAAAACAAAATTAACAGTCATTACAGAGTAAACATTTTGCAAATATGATTCAGCTACTGATGTACTTTGATTTAAAAACATCCAAGACTTTTAATGGCACTTAACATTTATAAAATAACAATTTCACATACATATTTCAATTAATATAAGATAAAATTGTATCAAGTATACAATGAGATTGATGTTTAATTTATTAACCCAATAACTGCATTATCTTATAAAAAGTTAAAAAAGAAAATGCTAAAAAAAGTGATAAATTACACATTTCACAATTTTTATTTTCATTAATTTTAATTCCATTAGTAAATATAATTTTTTATTAATCTTGAGATTTTGTTTGCTGTTAAAAACACAATGTATTTTTTTCTTTCCCTTTAGTTACAATGTATAAATGGCAAATGTTTAAAATTATATAAATGACTTTTATGAATGAAAAGAAATGAAATATTTGTTTTCAAAACTTTAATTATTTAAAATCCTTCTTTCATTACATTCCTTTTTTTTACTAAGAAAAACTAATTTAATTAGAGTTTGAACTTCTTAGTACTATTTAAAGCCTATGCATATATGATTATCTATTTATATTGATTAAATGTATTCTGAATAAGATCATTACACCCATAATATAGACCACATTTTTTTACAAAACACATAAAAGTAAGTAGTAACCTCACAACCAGATTCATAAGGTGTAAGTAACATTATTATTAGAGAGCAGCATTACATGAACGAAATCACTTCAAACATATGAATAATAAAAATAGTATATTTAGATATTGCACACAGTAAAAGAAAATAGCAAACATTAGAACTAAAGAGTTTACATTTTTGTAAAATAATAGGTTTTTTGTGCAGTGCCTTTCATGTTTATATACATTTAAACTATTTTTAACAAAGAAGTACAACAGCTAGGTTGATTTGTTAACCTCTGAACTAATGATATATAATAGTAAAAATATACCTTTGCAAAATGCAAGTCAATCACATTAGCTGTACAGCCTGCATGGAGTTAACGCATCCAAGAGTCCAGCTCATGGCTCATTAAGCGGGAAACTAAGATTATGCTCGAACAAGAATATGGATCATATTGTAGTTTTGTGTATTCTTCACTTGACAACAGTGGAATTGGGATCAGTTTATTAAAAATTTCTTAATTTCAAAGAATTATTTTAAAATTGGTTTATATTTAAAAAAATGGCTAAAGAGCTTTCACTATACATTCCACGCTTTTAGTCAAGTAAATTATAGAACACTACACCACGATGCAATGTCTTATTTTAGCTGTGTTACCTTAATTTGGTTTACTCCATGGGGTAAAATAAACTCTTAAGAGGCCATAAACTTAATGTGTTAATAACCATTAGGTGAATATCAGATATATTTTACCCAGCCTGCCAACAACCTTTAAAAATTATGTTCTCATATGTATCATTTAAAAAAAAACAATTTTAAATATACTGTTTTTATAAGATATTATTACTAGCACCGCGTCTTACTACCCGTTAGGGTTATACACACTTACTCTAATGTGAAATGGTAGGGTGAGTGTGAGATGAAATGGAGGACCTACAGTTTAACGTGGAATCTGAGCCACGGTGGTGGCCTGGCCTTCCCCACATTCACAAGTTGTGATTAATACACATCTTGTAAGATATTGACGTGCCTCAAGAACTTTAGTAAGGTGAGGAAGAATATCAAATCAAGTTGGAGCATTGGCTGCTAGCACAAGCATATTTATTACCTGTGACTGCACATTTGCATAAATGCAACATTGATGCTATAGAGAGTAAATTAAATATTTCTTCCCTAATTAACAGTCATTTGCTTGTATTAGTATATTTTTGAAAGTAAATGATAATAAATTAAACTTAATTTCTGGATCTGATAAAATATCAATGTCTGTTCACACAAAATATTTTAAAAACAAATTTCCCTCCAGTTGTTTAGAGTTTGAACTTGTATAGTTTCTTATTTCACTCAAACATTGTTAATATTAATGTATTATTCAAAATATGTTTTCACTTAAAGCACCCTAGCCCATTAGTCTACAAGGAATGCAGACGGCAGCGTATAACTCTAATGGGTAGTTAGCTGAGGTGCTAAAAGAAATATAGACAGCCTAGCAAAGCCTATAAGAGGAAACATTATGTTCATTAATTTTTTATAAAAAATATGTCAAGAACTCATTAATTTGAGATGAAAGTTTAAAAAAAGTTAATTGGTCTATTATCACATTTCATAAATACACTTAATAAACAATGTGTTAACTAATTTCTATTCAAGTAAGTAGGTGTTGATAAATGTTTATTTAAATTTTTCACAAAAATTAATATTATATCAAATACTAACATATAATTATACTTCTCAATTTTTCAATAATTACATGGAAAATTAAAATGAATATAATTATTTTCACTAACAGTAAAAATATTATAAATTGCTAGTATTGATAAAACAATTGTACCTATACATACATAAAATGCATTTAGTTTGTTAATTAATTTTAGTAAACATAATGAGCACTTATCTTGGAAGTATTTATAGAGATCAATAATAATCTAAAGTGAATATATTAATGACTTTTTTTATTAGTTTTATTCATCCATTGTCACAAAGCTATGTGCAGAGTTTTCCAAGTACTACTGACAGTTTGATAAAACCTCTGTTTTTGAGAAAAACTCTTTAATAATTATTAATATAGTAAATAAAGCTTTGTGTGTCCCTATCATCCACGGCATAGTTATAAAGGATAGCTGCAAATATATCGAGTAAGCAGTTGCAGACAGCCGATAGGGGTAGATCTCAAGCTTGGGGGTAGGGCATGGGTGTGATGAGCTCTCACCGTAAAAAACCCTATCAAGAAACACCCAAGAGTTTGTAGGGATATATTGGGGAGTGGAGGAGGTTACATAATGATGAGTTATATTAATTGTACTAATCACACGACATTGTTAGGATAATCAAATCTCAAAGATTACACTGGGTAGGACATGCGGAGCGAATGAAATAATCTAGAACCGTGTTCAAAGTATTGATCGCCAAACCCAATGGGAAGACCTAGACAGGATGAGAGGATAACATTAGAATGTACATGAAAGAGATGGGGTGTAATGAGGTGGAATGGATAGAACAAGTTCCTAACACCATAGAGTAATTGAGGTAGTAAAAATTCATTTTTGGCTATTCACATTAGATCATTTTATATGCAATAACAAAAGTAGTTTTAAGATTTTCTTTGACACCAATATACACCAATACCTATAAAATACTTATGGCACTGAAATATTTTTTATATCTAATGGAAAACTTTCATTTTGAGGAATATGCGGCATAGCCCTCCCATGGGGGTAAGTAGGCTGGGTTGGAGTAGCTAAGAGCTTTCTAAAATCATAAGTTATAAGTGCTAATAATCTAGATGTTTTAAATGCTGCTGAATGTAGTTACTAAAAAGATATACAAAGTAATACATTTTTTTAGATGCTATTGAGTTAATGCACATGGCAATTCAAAAGGCATTGAATATAATAAGAGTAAAATTCTTAAGACTATCAACCTAGAATAATCCAAAATGTTTTGGCTTACAATATTTGGTTGTTTGCTTGAAATTGCTTTTAATTTCTACAAAGGGATATGTTAACAGCACATTTGGGTTAAATTGCATTGATACCTTGGCACATAACTAACATTTTATCTAACTTGATCATACAAAAATTAAAATTGATAGTATTTAAACATTGGGTTTCCTCAATGTTAAACATTTTACCTAGCCTGTTATTTTTGTAACTATTATAATGAAATATATATAAATAAAGTCCCTCTTGTTAATCAGACTGGTAATAAACCTTTTTCAATCTTAATGATTTGTCTTACTGCAATGAGCTCATAAGAATTCCAATAAACACACAAATCACAACAAGAAAAAATATCAGAAAACAACTGAACTAAATTAAAATTGGCATAGCCAGGTTATTTTTTTAATAATTGTAAAATAATCAAATGTGAACTGTTACAACTATAAATTGCATTAAACCAATACATTTATTGGGTGAAAAACCAGTATTCAAAAAAGAAAAAATTGTGAGTAAATACCTTATTAATATAAATAAAATGAGGGAAAATTAATTTAAAGAAATAACAAATATAGTTAGGAGTACCTAGCCAAAATTTAGTGTTATCCTTCTTAAGAGAAATACTTGAACTGGCAAATATTTTAAATTTGGTATATATGAGGGTGACAGAAACAAATCAGAAAAAGTTTTGTTTGAAAATCAAAAATGTTTATGGTAAATATGATGAATTTTTTTTCAGTACATATATAACAGTTAATACTAATTCATCATTTTTTTAACCTCACATCAATTTAAAAATCATATAAACAATTCAACATATTCCTAAATCTTTGATCAAAATAAGACAATGTTTAATACTCTCCTATTTTTACACAAATACTTTGTAGACAATCAATTTATTTTCTATATTAAAAGGCACTTGAATAAACCTGAGTTAGTACAATAGATCCAAAAAGGAAATATATATAACTATTGGAATGAATGTATCTCCTAGGATTTCAGAGCACTTCAATATTATAGAAAGATGGGAAGTAAACAAGAGATAAGGAAATAGTATCCAAGATCATTTAGACCAGGGGTTCTTAACCTGTGGGTCACGACCCAAACATGGGTCGCAATAGCTTCCCAAATAAATTATTTAATTTTAAAGTGTGTCTGTGGTGAAGTACTCAGCAATAAGTCACAAAAGTAGAACAAGCTAAAGAGGTGCCTTGAAACTAAGCATAGTACTTTAGTTATTAAAAATGGAGTTTCTTTGAAAGCAAAGAACAGCAGCTGAAGCAACATCTAGAAACTGGAAATAAGATGGTTTTTTCTGTCTAACAAGCCACTTTTGCTTCTTACCATGTTGCAAAACATAAGACACTACATACAATTGGAGATAATTTGGTAAAACCAGCAGCAATAGACATGGTTCGCATGACCTGTGGTGGTGGATACCACTGTAAAAATATACAATTCATAAATGTATCCATGATATGTCGATTGATATAAAAAGACAAATGGTTTCAGCCATCAAAACTTGTGGGCAGTTAAGTCTTCTACAACTGGATCAAACAACTGATGTGAATGACGACGCTCAACTTATAACCTACATATGCTATGCTAGACTTACCGAAATGGAATAATTTTTGTTTTGTGGTGCCCACTTACCACATTTGCTAGAGAGGAATACATTTTTTATTTAACAAACTCATTTTTTAAAGAATAAGGTTTGTCTTGGACTCTAATGTCACAGCATCTGTACTGACGGTGCTCCAGCAATGCTTGGGGCACACCAGGGCTTCTGCGCAAGAGTAAAGTAAAGTAATCCGCAGGTAAGTGGTTCATTGTCTTTTTCATTCAGAAAATCTTGCTTTTAAGGGGCTGTCAGAGAATTGGGATATTGTTATGAAAGAGGTTGTTCAGGTCATCAATTTTATAAAAGCAAGATCACTTAACCCTTTTGCTGCGTTAATAGGATATATCCAATGACTGCGGAAAACAACTTTATCCACATTTGCTGCGACAGTCGAAAATAGCCACAAGAGTGTTAGAACGCTGAATTTTTCATTCTAGCATGCCCGTGTGCCTCTGACATCTGGTGTTAGTTTTGAGAACTGTAAATTACCAGCTGCTAAATCATAACAGTAGTGCTTGTTTACTTCTGCATTTCACTACTTGTGGTATACGTGCAATATTTTTGTGGCCAAAATTATTGTTGAGGGATTTATTAGTGTAGTATTTGTTATATTTACCGTGTTATTCTACTGTGTTAGTGACATTTAATTTATGATTGATGAATTGGTTCCATGTGAAGGGTAATAAGTATTATATATGGTTAGTACAGCAATTGAAAAATTCAATAATTCAGCGAGTTTTAAAATTTATTTTATTTCTTAAAATTATTATTATTAGCACCGCGTCTTACTACCCGTTCGGGTTATACGCACTTACGCTAATGTGTAATGGTAGGGTGATTGTGAGATGAAATGGAGGACCTACAGTTTAACGTGGAATCCGAACCACAGTGGAGGCCTGGCATTCCTCACACTCACAAGATGTCTTGTCAGAGGTGAAGGAAGGGTTTGGTAATCAGATAAATATGTGCCGAGACCGAGGATTGAACCCCGGACCCCCAGCACAGAAGTCTGACACCTTACCCATAGATTACCAGGTCACCCTGCATTACTAGTTGAAAATCAGATTATTTGATCATAATTTAGCATTTCTGAAGGTAAGAAGTAAAAATTAAATAAGCAGCAAAAGGGTTAACAGGATATTTAGCTAGATGTGCTTAGAAATGGGCTCCGAGTACACCCATTTGTTCTATCATTCTGAAGTAAGGGGGTTGTCTTGAGGGAATGTTATTCAAAGAGTTGTATCCCTACGCAAGAAGATTGAAATATTTTTGTCGGAAAAGAATCACCCTTTGACTTCCTGGTTTTATAAAGAAAAGTGGACAGGGAATTAAGCCTACCTTTTAAATATATTTGCAGAACTTGGCAAGTTGAACACCTCAATGTAAGGTTGCGATCACACTGTAATTGGCCTAACAGACAAAGTGACAGCATTCAAAGGAAAGTTGAAACTGTGCAAAAAGAAACTGCAAGAAAATAAGATAGATTCTTTCGAGACTTTAAACCTGCTTCTGGATGACAAAAGCACTGAGCTAGTAGAAGTTAAGAATGAAATAACTTGGCATCTGCAGAAATTAAATCTTGAGTTCGATCGCTACATTCCAGAAGTTATGGTTGAATACAGTTGGGTGCGCAGTCCATTTGACATTGATGGTGAAGACTCACTCGCAACATTTTCCAGATATTGTCGGTCTCCAGGAAGAGATAATAAAAGTTCAAAATGATGAAGCTTTGCGTCACAATTTCCAAAAACAAACCGAGTCACTGTGTTCATTTTGGATAAAACTGAAAAAAGAAAAACCTTTCAAAGGGAACAAAGTTATGAATGTGTTACTTCCATTTTCGACTACATACCTATGTGAAGCTGGCTTTTCTACACTTTTGTCAGGAAAACTAAGATTAGAAGTAGATTACAACCAGAGCATGACTTAAAGCAGCCTTTAAAAGATTTAACCACAGTTTGAAGACCTTTCAGCAATAGTGCAAGGTCAAGGATCTTTATAAACAAATTTAAATAATTATTTTTGGAATTTTGTTTTGTAAAAGTTTGAATTTTAAATTATTACTACATATTATTTGTCACAAAATATGTTAATACTCATGCCTTCCCAAGAGTGAGTAGGCCTACCTAACATCATAATAATAAACAATTATTAACGGAGTTACCGTGTGTTACTGTATTTAGTTTATTAAATTCAATATTGGAAATATTTTCTAATTCTACTATTACATTCTGATTACATTTTAGAGATGCTTATTAAAAATATATTACAGCTTTATATAATAATAAATAATTACCACACTTATTTAAATTATTAAATTAGCACCGGGACCTATGGGTCGTAAAGTTTATCGTCTGTAGATTTTGGGTATTGGCCAAAAAAGTTAAGAATCCCTAATTTAGAGCCATAATAATTTATATTCGAACAACTTTTTGCTTGTATATTGCCCGTTAATGCCTCTCTTGAGCTTCCCGGTCAGGATTCAAGCATAAACAATTCAGGATTCCTCACTGGTGAAAGACCAGTGTGCTGAAGACTAGCACCATAACATTCTCATCATAGTTGGTTGAATGATAGATTAGGAGATATATTTAAGTTACCATAGATAATATCACATACAATGTCATACCAATATGTAGTTTAATATATATCAGGTGTGTATAACCCGAATGGGTAGTAAGACGCGGTGCTAATAATAATAATAATAATAATTTTTATCAGCCTTTTATACATAACTGTCACTCCCCAATTAACTTAATATGACTGTTTTTATAAGACAAGTACCGCAAATTAAAAAGGTATAAGGTAATTAGTTTTAGGTGCAGCATGTCTTACTACCCATTTGAATAAAAACCAAAAGGCATATAATTGAGCCTATTTAATGTGATTTCACAAACATATGCAACACATTAAACAATTCTATTTGAGTATCTGTCAAGTTTCTTCGAGAAAATTTGACTTTCATGTGGTTAATTTAAAGTCAAACCTTTAAATGCATAAATTTCTAAATTGTATTGAAGAATAGAGTTAAATACATCACAGAGATAATGTCGTACATAAGCAATACATAATAACATTTGCTTAACAAAAATAGTAAATCCAAGAAAGCAACAGTACAACTAAAATGTTTTAAGTAGTGACAATATAAAAAAAGATTAATATTTTGGTTGCCTTAACAAATAGCTTATTAGAAAAAAGAAAAGCTTGTATATAGGGAAAATCTTAAAACAAAAATAAATTTCAAAATGTTTGTTCAAAAATACCCTTTTTTATTCTTTTAAAAACAAAAGCCAACAAAATACTGAAAAAATCCATTGCAGCTGGAGATTAATACAACGTATGGTGTAAGCTAAGTCATTTTAAGAGTTTTACTTAAATAGTGTGTGTGTGTGTCCCTTATACAAATAGTTTTAGTTTATCACCTTCACTTTAAAAAAATTGAGGAGGTAGTTTCCAAAAATTCATTTTTCCATTTTTTCTTTCAAGCTGTTAAAGTTGTGTTATAGACATGGCAGTTTTATACCAGAATATATTAGATTGCACTATAAATGTCTCATTCATATTAAAACAGACTTTAGGTAATCAGTTGTCCTTCCAGAACTTCATATTTCCACTAAATATACTGTTTCAATACTTATATTTCTTCCTCACAGGGCATTCTCATGCCAAAACTTCATATATACACATCTTGTCCTACAATGGCAAACCCTACCATAATTCCTTTTCTCCACAGTTTGTGTGCTATGGAGAATTTGATGTAAATCAAGTACATTAGAATCTTGGAAACTCGGCCTAATGTGGACTGAGATGGTGTTGAGTTTTATGAATGAAATTGCATAAGATGCATGTTTACTATGTCATGTTAACTAAACAAGGACAAATCACAGTACGGTTATACTGTACTGTAGTATTGTACAATACAGTAACAGTAATATACATATGTGTAATATAGAGAAATGCAGTACAGTACTATACATATATTATTGTATTGATTCGAGTAAAACACGTTACTGAATTGGAAAACTAACAAACACAGCACTTGTAAAAACACCACAGCACGACTGTTCCACTTGAGTTAAACAAATAAACAAAGATAATACAGTTGAATGACCTTGGATTGTTATGACTGGTGCCAACAACTGTGTATACATCCGTGTGTCGAGTTACAAGGAATCTCGAGTTTCCAAGACTCTAATGTAGTATAATTATATTTTAAGCATGTTATAGAGAGTAACAACAACAATATCAATTATAACATTAATTTTAGTTTCTAGTAAGAAATTATGGACAGTGAAACAGTTTGTACTACTACTATTACTACTACTGAACCACCTGAAAAATAACTAAATAAACGACGGTATAAATCAGAATGTAACTAAGTGTTCATACATCAGAAATTAAGTTTTACTAAAAATGTTGATTCAATTTTCGTGAACATCTAAGTTTTGTTGGGTTGAAAGGACAATAATTAATAAGAATGTAATATCCCATGTTTATTGCACCTTATCAGAGTCTTACTCCTAATTCTATTGGTTTTTTTTTAATTTTCAAAGGCATCAATTGAAAAAGTTGACTAAATTGCCTCAATACCATCACACTTCAGGGTAAACTAAATATGGATGTAGCCCGCTGAATATGTAGGATGTTTTACGGTTTCACCAACGTTTTTACAGTACTTCTGACAAAGTTGCACAGGACCATTTCATTTTGAAGCAAACCATTCAGAAAAATCCCAAACAGAACTGGATCAAAACCAGGAGGAAATAGCCTCAGGTCATGAACAAGTATTTTGTTTCAACAAAACTTAGAACCATGGTAAATGTTTGTTCATAGACATTCCTCTATATACAAGGTATATCTGCCTTCAAAGTCTGAAACACTGGGAAATTGTTTTTAATTGAAGGCCAGTCTCCAAAAGAGAGGAGATACACAAGGGAAAAAACACATCGGTATGACACAGGGTTTGGAATTATCGTTCAAATCTTCAGGCTTTAGAATTACACCACGCAAGCGAGAAAACATATTTGCCAAACAACTGTAGTGTTCGGCAATTATTGTGGCTATCCTACAATAAGAATGAAATTGGCGAGTATCAAGTTAAGTACAATTTCTTCGGAGATATTTTCAGCTATCAGTTCAACTAAAGCTTTAAAACACCAGCTACCAATGCATGCTGAATGCATTAAATTAAGAGCTCTCATTTCGACTGCAACTTGCTTATGAAATAATTAAGCAATGGCTAAACTCACAATCTCTATAGTGAGAAGCAGTGCATTTTATGAAATATTGAAGACAGATATTGGTCTAAATGTTTTTAAATGCTCATATGACTGTGAAAATAGTTTTCTTTTACCCGTCTGGGTTAACGCTGAAAATAATCTTGTTTTCCCGAAAGTGTCTGATCAGTAGGCATATTACAGCCGCCAGCTGTACTAATGTAACTTTACTGTTTGCGTTGGTCCTTCAACAGCAACAAAAAACCTACCTTTTTCATCTCTCAAGAAAGAAGGCGAAAGGCTCAAGTGAAATTTCCTCAATTTCAGCACATCAACAAAGTTGAGCTATTTTATGAAAGGTGTCCTAGACAGAATAGGAACATAACTATCAATGGTATGTTAGCCAAGTGGTTGAGTCTGAAAATGTGCAATCAATTTAGAGTGCTTTTCCTGTGGTTGGCCACTCATTCCTACCCTGAACTGAATGTTTGGTCAGATGGATAAAATTGTGAAGAGAAAGGACACAATTATTAAACCTGAAGAGTATCAGGAAATATTGCAACATTTTGAAGTATAGGAGATGATGTCCCGATGTGAAATTGGAAAGCAGCAATAACACCAATTCTAAGACAGCCCACACAACAACATTTCAGATTTGCTACCTCCAAACGTTTTTTTCTGAATAAGTGTCCTAATAACCAACAAGAAATCCTTATAAAAGGGGAGGCAAATTAAAGGATAGATTTGTCTGAAATTAAACCTCTTTTAAAGAAAGGTAAGCTCTTGATTCAAGTAAAAAGCCTTACCTATTATCCAGCAAAGTAACTGTCAAAGCTGAAAAATTGAAAGGTGTAATAGTAAAACATTTTTGTGAGGACTGGGAGCCAGCCAATGGAAAATCTTGTCTACTTTTGTAAAACACTGAAATAACAAGAAATTCTAGACAACAAAGTCGAAGAAGTTTAAGATAGCATGGCTTTGGAAGAAACTGAACTCTTTGAATGTAGATGCTTGATTTGTGTAGTACTGTGAGGCATTTGAAGTACCTTAGTGGCCAGATACATTTGTTTATAATCAGGAAAATCTGACAAATTTTAATCTAGCTGGGTCTTAGGAACATTGTTAGTGTATGTACAAGTGATAGCTCATTATTTTAAGTAATTTTTTAATTATATCTCTATTTTAGTATGTAACAATAATGGTGGACTTTTCAAATAATTATATAAATCTGGTGGTTGCCCCTAAAGTGTTTAGATACACAAGTTTTCATTACAAAACTTCACAGTTCCGACACATGGTGTCATAACTTAAACTATCCATATCCAAACAACTTTTTACATAAAATGTGCATCACTAGGATTATTTTTTAACATACAAATCCCAAACACATATCAATATCTTTATTCTAATGGAATCATACTTTTGAATTATGCTTTTGTAATGAGTCGTGTCTGTAAATACTTTAAGAGATTTGTTCTGAAAAGATTATTCTTTCCCAGCCTCATTGACACTGTTTAGGCAACCAGCCATGCAGCCTCTTGTTCGTGTGCGGCTGGTTGCACACAAGCTTTTCAGTCAGGGCCAGGGTTTGACGCGGTCTTGTAATGAGAATGAACTACTTACCGGGTTCTCGATAAGGAAGATCGTGTTTCCTCTCGTTGGAGTATGGGATGGTCAACGAGTGACCTAGACTAAGAGAGCGGTCTTTCGAGATGGACTTGTGATCTTATTGTCTGGCCCTTTTCACATCGATGTAACTAAGTGTTTCTTTAATTAAAAATTCATGTGTTTTGTATACTGTCTGAGGTGTTGCCAATCTTTAATGATTACATTAAATCTGTTGGGCACGTGTGGAAGTAACGACGAGTCTTGCGTGTTGTTTAATTTGGTGGTTGATTGTATTCAGATCAACCAGGATATACATCTATGAAGCAATTAACTAAACCTAACTTAAAATTGGTTAGAATTAAGTTGTTCACTGCCCCCCTAAAACTGCGAGTTCTTAGTGCAGGTGTGACTAATTTGGAGTTTAAAACCCTCTTTAGTACTGATGTCAACAGGTTAAGTAATTAGTGAATACCCACACCAAGTGGACAGGCCCTGGGATAGAATAGTGCCCAAATTTGTCAAGGGCAACAAGCTGCGGAGAGGTGGAGCAGAGGAATCAAATTAGAAGTGTTTCCCGTTTTCCTAAAATCGTGTCAGTATGGAAGAATTAAGTTTTGGAAATCACCTCATATAATATAAACAGTTGTTCAATGCATGGGTCATTTTTCTTATCCCACTAATATAAACAGATAACTTGAAACAAAATATATATATATATATGTATAAAGAAAAAATTTGGACTTGACTATACCTTTTTTTTCTATTAGACATACCCAATTCCTTTTCCCATTTTCTGGTCCTGCCTAGTATTTATGATTTATAAGGTAGCAGAGAAAAATGAGAAAACAATTAAGTTGACCAAATACATTTAACCTAAGAACTAAATAACAATTGTTCATGGTTAAATTCTGCCATTCTTTTGTTAGCAGTTTCAAAACATATCTTATTATCTTATTTTAATAATACGTGTATTTTAATGGAATTTCACAACATAAGTTATACTTAACAAAATAATATTAGCAAAAGGGCAGTAGTTACTCTTAGCAAAGAGTTAAAATTATATAGATAATATAATAGTAGGAAATCACATTAGAAATAAATTCAGCATACATCAATTAACAAGAACACAATAAACATTAATTGATTTTTTTAAATCACTTGACTATTTAGTGAAACAAATTAAATTTCAGTTTTACAAACAAATTTAACTTAAGAATCACAAAAAAATAAGCAAGAGTATTTCAAAAATATTAGTCTAGCTGACTTATTTTAAAAATAAATCGCCTATCATTAAATTAAAACATAACACCATCTTTTCGAGAATGTCTTTAAAAGACTTTTTGAGTTATGAAAGCTTTTAGCTTCAATAACTTTGAGCATCAAGGTAACATATAACTTAAACATAGCACCACAAATACCAACCTAAGCAATCCCATTGTACAAAAAATCAATCATACCATAGTCAAATAATTTAAAATCAAGAAAATAAATTTTGTAAAGCTGTTCAATAGTCTCCTTAGACAAAGCACTGAAATAACTTTTTAAATAAAATGAAGTGCTAGATGGTTTCGGAGCTCGAGGAAATACAACATTCTCGATCCCAGCTTTTTGCAACACAAAATCAGAGTCTTCATACAAAGTTTCATACTTTCCAATAATGTCATAATTGATCAAACATGGATGGCAAAGATCATATATAGGCTTCCAATGTTCATTGAACATGTTTTTTTGATCAATTAAATAAGCTACAAACTCACTAAATTTGACATCATCTCCTTTCAAAAGAGATTCATTGGATGCATTAACCCTATAGTGTTTGATAATGAAGCGTCCAAACCTTGATTGAAAGTATTTGGAGCTAAGATAATGCTGCTGCAACTTGTTACGATATGCAGATAGTAAGCGCTCAAAGGGATGGCGTACAAATAAAAACTTGGTATATGTTTTTAAAAGGATGTTAATATCTGTGGTGGCATAGTTACTAAGTTTGGTGAAAATGCTTTTCTCATGAGCAGCACTTGCTGGGATTGCTAGAACATCTGTTGTATTGGTTTGTCCAGTCAAAAGCATAAATATTCGTTTCCAATTTGTACAGGCCACCTAAAGCAAAACAAATAAGAGAGTTACTATAAGTCCCACATTAGAGACACAGACTTATAGTGGATACTTATTTTACCTAGTTTTTGTTTCTATTAAATGAAGAGAAAAAAAAAAGTTAAGTTTTTGTGCATGCGTACACGCACACAAATATAGGTTCCAATTAATTTAAAAAAATGTATCTTTGACCTACTATTTTGTATATACGTATACATGCTACAAGTGCCCTGCGTTACATGAGTGGAAAACAAATCACTACTAAATTAAACAGCACATAGGCCTACTGATCGTGAACAATATTGGATATCTTTTTAAATTCACAAACTAGTATTTACACGATTCATCTACTTAGGCTCAAAGTATATATGTTTTTAAAAAAACACACTACACCCTTTCTAAGTGTTTTTATTTTTTAAGTTACCTGCACTGGCAGTCGTAATGTATAAGGCATCAGGCTTGCATTATATATAAAAAAAAATAAACGCTAGAGTGCAATTTGCCAGTATCCCTATGAAGTTATATTTGCCATAAAAGTTTCTGATGTTAATGTTCTTTAGTTATGGAATTGTCAAAACCAGTGAGGAAGGTTGTTGCATGGTCTAAGGCAGGGCTATTCAACTGGTGGTCCGCGGATTGAAATACATCTACTGTATTATTAGAGGTGTGTCATATAGTGCAGATGGTATGTAGAGGCGCTTGACCTTAAATGGCCAGAGAAATCTTCGGTCTCTATCAGTAGTGAGGGAAGCTGCAAACCCAGTGTCACTCGGTCCTTGGTACCATCAACATCGTGTGTTTACAAGGGAGTGCTAGCTTACTTTCCAGTGGCGTGTTTCCCCCACTCTAGACCCAGTATCTCACCCTCCAAGTGCCACCACCTAACAGCTGAGCTATATAAAATATTCTTACTAAATTTTAACCTTAAAGAATGCAAGTGGCCGGGTGGCTGAGAGTGACTCCCACCTCTTTTCCCCTCCACCCAACAGCAGCCGATGTCTGAAAATTGATATTTGACTGGCTTATTGTCTGTGCATTATTTATAGTAATAGCGGAATGCTTTGCTTGTAATTAGTCTAATTGTAGGTTTTATAGAATGGCACTTTCTACTTTGGCTAGTAAGAAAAGGAAGCTTGATGATGAAAACTGCCCAACTTTTAATTTTTTTTAAATTTCACTTAAATATATCAATATTAAATTTATCAAATTATGTTTCACTCTCCCCCTCCCCTGTTTAAACTACAAACGTATATCTATTAATGTTCAAAATTACTGCCCGATTGAATTAAATGTCTGGCCCGCCAAATATGATTTTTTGGAGTAGCCCGCTTGGATAACTAATTGAATAGCACTGGACTAGACTACCGATGACTATGAGATCGTGGTTCTTTCCAGGTCAGGTGTAATGAGAGTGGTTTTCCCTAAATAGTTATTTCCTCTTTCTCCATGCAAATGCAGGTACACTTCATCTAAATGCAACCTTCCTGATTCCTATTCCATAAGCATAATCATGGTATAAACTCAAATTGACAAATAAAATTCCCAACTTTTTCCCTGACCATTACCTAAAATTTCCCGACTCAAAAGTATGTCACACCCTTCAATCTCCCTCTCTCCACCCCCATGGTTTTTGTTAATCTTTTTTATGAATAATAATAATTCTTAAAATTAAAATAAAGTTTTTTATTAACATAGTCTCTAGGAATTATAAAATATATTACAAAGATACTAACAAAAAAAGGCAATTTGAATCACATTGTAATTTACTGATTTAATAATTATTGTGTATCATATTTTGTTTTCTCAGAAATTTTTTGTAATTTAAAAAATTCCCAACTTATTCCCATTTTTTTCAAACTACTTCAAATTCCCGGCTAATTCCAGTTTTCCCGGATGGTAAACAAGCTGATAATTAGTATATAGGTGTATAACCTTAGTAGGGGAAACCTGGGCAAAGCAAATACGTAAAGTGGAAAAGTTGCTAAAAATTTGGTTTACAGCTAATTAAATAAATTACGTCATATTTTTAGAAGTGTTTTTTTAAATTGAATAAAAGTTTAAGTTGTTGGAATGTTGGTATTCATTTATGACGAGTTGCAGTTGTTTAGTGTAGCCATATTTGTGATAGCGCATGCGCTGCGTGTGTCTTTATCAGACAGTAGACAGTCGAGTCATGCCCGTTATTGTTTGGGGACCTCGTTATTTGTAACTTTATTGTGCTGACTAACGTTTGTTTTATTGTGTTGTCTTGTTTGTTTCGGTTCACTTGACCCACGGCGATCTTTCTCTAACAGGTTATGGGCCCAGGCTCGGAAGTGAGTGTCGCGTAAAATAACAAGTTTAACATAAAAGATAAACGGGCTCGTGAGAGTTCCGAGATCGACGTCATGAACACCGCGAATGTATCTAGGATTGAACTTCTAAGCAAAGACAATTATGACACCTGGAAACTGCAAATGCAGGCCGTGTTAATTAAAGCCGATTTATGGGAGTTCGTAAACGGTGGCGCGTTAAAACCTGAATTGTGCCAACGATAGTGCCAACGAAGCCAACGTGCGAGAATGGGTGCGCAATGATATGAAGGCGCGGTCGGACATAATTTTGTCTATATCCTCGAGTGAACTTAAGCAAGTGAAAAATTGCGAGACATCGCGTGAAATGTGGCGGAAGTTGGAAGAGATATATCAATCCAAAGGCCCGGCAAGAAAGGCAACCCTTTTGAAGAGGTTAACGCTACAGAAAATGGCGGACATGAGTGATGTGCGCGCGCATCTAAACAGTTTTTTCGACTCTGTA
>CABFVX010000508.1:92048-152167 GCA_902151425.1 Timema shepardi | reverse complement strand
TGTTTTCCTCTTTGTGATTAGCCTTAGGCTTCCCTAATTAGTTTTAAGAGTAATTAAAATTGGTTATATTAACTTTATGGAATGTATCAACATAAACATAACATAAATACCTAAAACCTGTTTTAGTAAACATTAATATACAAGTATCCAATTTGACTTTTTGATACTTGCATCATTGTCCTGGCAGTACTGTCATTGTCCTGGAATGTGGTTTTGAAATTATTATTTTTTTATATGAATTAACAAAATAAATATACTGCTGATATGTTGATTATGCTTTCTAGAACGTATACAAGTTAAATATAATTTTTAATGTTGATAAATTTGACATTTATTTGCCACTAATTTTAAAAGTTAAATTTGCCTCTTTCACAAGAATGACCCATATAGGCAAAAATACCACTCCAAATAACTATACAAGTCCAAACATTTTAAAGTTTAAAATAGAGGAGTCCAGGAATAAAAGGGGAGTTTATAATAAAAAAAAGTAGTGATAGAAAGTCTAAATTTTTCATGCTGGTAGAAGTACAGCTTCAGATAACCAAATAAGTCTTAAATTTGAGATTTTTAAGTGGGAGTTATAGAAATGGGGAGGGGGAAGCTAAAATTTTCAAAACCAGTGGATAAACTCCTTTTATGTGTGGTATAAAACTGGAATTCGTCAAACAAAGATAGGGACCACCCAAATTAACTATTAAGTCTGAACATTTTAAATTTCAAAAAGAGACTACAGGAAATAGGGAAGAAGAGGGTGGGGAAGGGGTTAGGGGTGTACATATAGGAGGTAATAAATTTGAATTTGTCAAAGGGATAACTTCAAATAACCACAAACACATTTTAAATATTAGTTATTTCTAAGGAGGCTGGTAATATGGGGAGGGGGGCGTCTCAAATTTTTTAAACTAAAAGACTAAACTACTTCTCAAAGTGTTAGATGATTGACATAAGTCAGGCGGGTTAAAAACAAACTCAAAAAGTATCAAAGCCTGACTTATTAAATTTAAAAATGAAGGCTCGGAAAATAGGGAGGGATGGTCCCCTCAAAATATTTACAAAGCTATTTAAAGACAGTTTTTGTAGATATAAAAGCTTGAAATGTCGCCATGTAATTTAATAATAAAACAGGTTTGAGTCACTAGACAGGGATACATTGTTCACGTTAATTCATTTAAAAAGTTTCTCATCTAATGCTGCTATTCCTTGACAAATATTCAACAACTGTTGATATCACTAAGTGAAGGAAATTATACACTACGTTTCCACTGGAGCAATATTTATTTAGTTTGGCCAAAAAATATTTTGATAAAAAACTGCAAAAACATGGCATTTTCTCGCGTTTCCTACACTCTTGAACAAATGGAATTTCAAAATTGAGGTCCAGGAAATGGTAGCGCTTAAAATGTATACAACCAAAATAGAACATTCTTTACAATGTGGTTAGGTTGAGATTTGGTAGCCATGTAAAATATCATATATAATAACCAAATAAGTCTTAAAATTTCAAATTGGAATTGTAGAAGCTAAGAAGGGTGAGAGGAACAGAGGGGTTTGGAAATGAGAGTAAATTGCCATCTTTCCAAAGAAAATATACTTTTATGCATTGAAGAAAATTTAAATTTGCCAATTTGATAAAAGGACCATCCCACATAACCATAAAAGTTAGAATGTTTGCAATTCAAAAATTTACTGTTGGGAAATGGGAAGGGGTCTCTTAACTTTCCTAAGCTATTAAAATTCTATATGTTCCAAATGCTGGTACACTTTATACTAATTAAACCTCCCTCATCTCTAACACAATAGCGTAATTAGTAGTACATTAGCGTTTGACTCGAACGAATATTAAGGCACGGGACTAACTAAAATAACAAAATAGAAAATGTTATTGATGTTGACTGCAAAAAAAATTCTACTTTCTAAAAGGCTTTTTTTTATAAATTAGGACTGTAGTAAGAACTTTGGAACACTAAATTTGTAGAGGCAGAGTAAAAAAAATCTATTCTAAAGTACTAAAAGTAAATAAACACACAAACTAAATCCTATCTTAAAGTGGATAAATTAGATTTACAAATACATAGATAGCTATTATCACATATCAAGTAGAGACATAACAATTAAAATAAACCAATTCAGGCGACATAATTTGGTGACCATGATTCAAATCTATCCAAACTACATAATCAGAACCTTTTTTCTTTACTTTAGTAAATAATTTTTATACCAAACACTTAACTAAAGCTGTGATTAAAACAATATTTGGGTATAGCTAAGAATATCATTTTTTTATATGCTTTGTTGTCAACAATTTTACTCACCTTACTAAACGCTTTTATTGTGATTTAGATATTTATTTTTTTAAGAAAATTTGCAATTATTAATTGTATGAAAATATTGTTCTATTATAGTTAAATAATCTTATACTGAGTGTTATGAATGGGAGGAAATGTGTTGTCGAGTGATTGGCTACACTGGGATATACACGCCAGTGTGAAGGACAGTGGGTGTGAACATAAAATTGTATCAGTCATGAAAGTGAACAAGTCTTTTCAGTACGTAGTGTAAACCAAAACTATAGCAAGTTATCACGTTGTAGTATGTGCTATGTATGTAGCCTCCAGAATTGTCTAGAATATAACAATTGTCATGGGCTCAGAAACAGATTTTCTAGTGTTGTTAGTTGCTCTTGCTCCTGTGAGTAAATCTATTTATTTTTTTAAACAAAAAGGTGGTAAAAGCCCTTCAAGAGTATTTTACAAAATCAAAAGTTTGATCGCATAGTACAGTGAAATTAGGAGACTTCTGCTGTATACTCACACAATAAATGGTTGTGACATGACATCATGCTTTTATGGATGGGGAAAAATCAAAGAAATTGGAATGATAAAATAATCATCTGAATTTGAGGGCCAAGCAAGAATTTCTTTGAAATAATTGTTTGTCAAAGGAAAATAAAATATCCTTACATTGTACGGGATAAGTAAATACTCGAATATGAACAAAGTTTGTTACTTCCGATTCACAAACTTAACAAGATAGCCTGCTTTAAGATCAAATTTTGACCTGGAGAACTTTCCTCCCAACATTAAAATCATCTCATAAACTTCTTCTGAGGGTTTACTTCCAAGTTACAAGGGTGGCTAGGCAGCATCTGATTGGGGTTGGAATACTTTGAAGAAAATGGAGGAAAGAAGAAAACACTGAAGCCTATTGCTAACTTAATACCTTTTCCCCCGGATGGACTTCCATGACTCATGTCCTGGAGCTGTAAGTCAGGATGTGGAAATTATTGTGGATGCCGAAAATCTGGGTTAAATTGTACTGCAATGTTTGAGCACTGCAATGGCCTATCATGCTACAACTCACCAACATTAAGTGAAGAAAGTGACACACTTATAGACGAGTAACTTTTGTATATACTGTGAATTGTAACTGTAAATATTGATTATGCCTAGCATAGACGTAGGCAGGAATTTCTTTGGGTGATGGGAAGATGAAATTACATTTGAACAAAGAATTAGGTTTAAATTGTTGATAATAATTAATCTAAAACATTTATTTATCACCTGTGGCCAATTTAAATATTTTACTTTTTTACATTTAGATGGTAAATTATTTTTAATAAGGCAAAATTAAAATAGTCCTAAATATTTTATTTAAATGATATAACAAAATATTCAATAAAAAATGTAAAACAGTTACCAAAGTTAGTCCTAGATATTTATACTATGTAATTTATTTAAAATTACTGAATTTATTACAGTTAATAGTATACAAAAAGTATCCACTGCAAGAGTTAATGACGCTGTTGGGGCCAAAACCAACACACGCCTTTCATGGACTGAACCTGCAGGAGGACAATTTTGTTATCAAACAAGGAAAAGTAAGTAATATAATTTGTACATTTTTGTTTTGAATACAGTATGCAAGACTTTATATGATTATTTTCTTTTCTTCCCTTGAATTTATATATATAGAAATAAAAATTCCGTTTTATTTAAGCCTTTATTCAATTTAAGAAAAAACTATTAGTACTAGGGCAAATTTGAATAGAAACATTTTGTAGAACGTAGACCTAGGTTTATGATTAAAACTTAAAAATAATTACATCCTTACTACCATTGGTTATGGAGATATAAGCTAGTTTCTGATGTCTGCAAATGTAAAGTATGGGGGTGGGGAGTTTTGGAAAAATACCTATTATAATGGTATAAATGGCCAAAATTATGCTTTGATCCAATTATTCCCGATGTCAAACCTCTATTTCCTGGGCTATTAGTGTAACCAAGCAAATTCAAACAACTTATGATTAAATCGTTAAATGCAATACTTACATGCTACATAATGGTGTTAACAGGAAATTATATTGTCTGGTGTTTGCTGTAATTCTAAATGAAACATAAGATAGGTTATGTTAAGATAACATGTCTTGAATTAAAATTCCACACTTTGTACACCTATATTAAACACACATTATGGTACAAGGAAAATAAACAATTACGACAAAACACAAAATTTAAGGAATTCATTTCATTACTTTTAAAACAACGTACTTAACCTAGTTATATACAAGCAATGAGAAAAATCTTGGATATTAAAATATGAATACTATGTAGATTTTGTTTTTGACACAGTGTTTGTTTTACTAACTACCATAGAGTCTCGATGGCTCTACAGAAAATAATTTGTCGTGAACTGTAGACACCGTATATACCGATGAACTAGGCTTAATTTTTAACAAATAAGTGTCAACATTTTATGGAAATAGTATTTATAGAATAAAAAAGTGAACAAACTATGTCGCAGTAGCAAAATACAGAAATGAGGTTTGCGTTATTTATGGAATTCGAATCGAGCTATAATATTGTGATGGGACAAATGAAAAGGGACCTTCTCCAACTATACCAAAACTGTGTTATTAAATGATGCTTGTAGACTGTAGAGGATGGTTTTTAGGTTTTATTTTTAAATGACTGAGTTATGATTTTTAAAATCTTAAACATATGAAACCCCGTTTTGAGGGAACTGCGATTAAATTTAATTTGTATATATTGAATTAACTCACAACAAAATATTAGTCACCTATTTCAGCATGTTATCTATTGCGTAAAATATGGATTATAAACTATTTTAGTTGCTCGTAAATATGCTAGGAAGCGTCTTTAAAAACAAGATGTTTTGACCTATCAAACTTAAATTGACTCTACTGAACATTTTACTCATGGAAGGAAGATAAGGTCTTTTTGCATGCTTCTCATCACATGTATTCTATAACCACATAGATTTGGCACAATGTTCAATATATGATATATTTATTTTTCTAAATAATTTAAATTAATGTGTATATAGTGTATATTTTTTAAGTGTCATAGGAGTGTTCTTGAGTATTGCTAGGATAAACGGTTTTTGTAGTTCGATTTGCTCTCCCCTAATCAGTCTCGATCCGAGCAATCACATACCGTATATATTCTGCTCTGCTACTATCGCATGACACTTTCTTGCTTCTTTGGTGCTGACCAAATTATGTTTACCTACACCGGACCAAATGTCTGTAAAAACATGTGTTTAGCAGCTATCACTCCTGACGGTCAAAATTTAGGTATATACCTAAATGTTGACTGTCAGAAGCCAGCTGTGAGCTGTCAGTCAGCACCAAAGAAGTCATGGGGCTACTGTACTATAAATAAAGTGTGCTAGCTAACACATAGATATCTGTATACTAGCTAGTACAATAGAAACGGTAGGCTCCTACTAGAGTATTCACACTCTGCTAGTTTGATAGTAGGGTCTAGTGCAAATATTTATGGAACGTCAAGGATTAAATTTGGCTGCAGCAGCTGCGTTAATTATTGGTAATGAATAATGACATTGAAAATCATGAGAGGGGGCGTAGTAAAAGAATATGGACACGGGGCTGGATGGAAAGATGAAATAATGGTCGCAGGATGCTAAAAATGATACATTCGGAGGTAAGGTAAGATACATCTGGGGTGATATTAACGTTTAGTAGTTTAATATCTCCCTAAATTTATATTCATTTATTTACGATGTGGTGAGAGGCCCCTAAGTCCATGGGTGCCCAAGTACAGTATCCTTGATACACAAATGTTCTTTTTTTTAGGCCTATGCACACTCTATAATCTAAAAAAACAATCACCCATGGTTGGCATGCAATCAAGTTTATTTAGATTAAAATTGGATCTGGAATACAGTTTGTTGTTTTTAGATTACACGTTTTTAATTAAACATATTGTCATATTTTGGCAATTTGCTATTATATAAACAAGGATGTTTAGAATAATTTTCTGCCCTACAACAACAAAATCACATCCGCTGACCATGTTGGCGCCATGACTATCATTTCTCCACAAACAGTCTCGGCGCACATTGATTGGTTGAATTACACAGATTAGTGTCGGAACTAGTACCAAAATAGCGCCGGTTCTATTCTCATAATTAGTATGGTAGCCAGTACCAAGAGGCAGAACCATTATACTTTTTCTGATTCACACGACGCTAGATGATGACTTGCTAGCTAGTGCTAGCTAGCACACTGGATTTCAAGTACTAGCTAGTGTCGTGTGATACAGGTATTACATTACATGGGAACAGTGGCGGATTCAGGGTATGTGCACCAGGGGACTTTCCCCTGTCATTTTTCAGAAAACACACACAAATTGTTTAAATTTTCTTTTGCTACAAATAATTTTCTTGGACAATAGGCCAACTCATTCCAAGAAACGTCCTTTGTTTTCAAATAACATATTTAATGTAGAAAACAAAAGGTATATAGCTAATTTTACACTAGGATGTTTTACAAGGTTCATCTGTGCATTATTTTGTGCCTTGTTTAGGATTACGGTATTTATAAATAGAGAATTATTGTAACTATTTGTATCATTAAATTCAGATATACAGATGACCAGAGAAAAAATTACCCTTATGACATTATTCAAAAAGTTTAAAAGTAAATACAACCGTGTTGAAAAAACATAAAGTTTGAAAACGGAAGTGACACTGTGAAAAGAAAGAAATTGTTGGTCACGAAGCGCTTTAGAAGAATATTCAGCTTCAACTTCAAATGAACTTCAACATAACAGAGATATTGGTTGCTATAAGGGACGGCGCAAGCCATCCATGCAACCCGGGCAACGCCAAAAAATGCGCCCCTCTCGTCAAATGATCAAACTTGTACCCTTTGTGCACCTTTGTTTAGAGGTGACTTCTATAAGTTTTCCATGAAACACAGAAGTGACAAGAGCAGAGCGCCGCGAAATTCGAATCCACACATGTACATATATACACATATATATATTCTATATATATCCCTATAGCGTTCGCAATGACTTACCTTCTGTGGCCCTTTTTAATTTCTATCACCTGTAATGAAACATTGTATTTCGCGTGTGCCCTTTGACAGACAACTTCGTTAGTGAATTAATTCTATTAAAAGAATATTTAAATTAGTAATTTTTTTTAAAGAACTTTGACGCCCCCAAGCGATGGCACCCCAGACCGTGGTCCTGCTGGTTCGCCTTTTGGGCGGATCTGGTTATTATGTTGGTATAGCATAATGAAATCTGTCCCACGAGTGGGCAACAATTATAACGATATTTAGCCCACTATTGGGCACCAATTATAATGATACTGGTTTTTATGAGGATTCTGATGAGGATTATAATAATGTAGACTCGTGTATGTCTTACGGTTGAGCAGTAAGTATAACGATACCAGGTTTTATGATGATGATGACGACGCGTGGATACCCATCTACGTACTTGCATACTGTTATGTGATCTGATTATATGTAATTCTTATTTTTATGAAATGAGTAAACTTTTAATTTTGCACTCGATTTAGTTAGATGATTACACTTACGTTACTGTAAATTTGATTTTAAAGTGTTACAATTTTTGTTCATTTACAAACTGACGCGAAGAGCCAGAGCTAATGCAGTTCAAAATTATGTTTTATGTGTGATAATACTAAGTTTCTGTCTGGATTTATAAGCACAATCTGTTTATATATGACCTACCTCTTGCTTCTTGGACCTCTTATTTCCAGTGTTAAAACCAACTAATGGGAGAACTCCTGGCAACCTGATGTTCTTATTGGGTAAAAGGAACCAGCATATTACCTGATTTTCTAATAGAACTAAGGGAGTTTTTTTAAAGAAAGAAATAAAGTTTTAAAGAAAGGAATACATTTTAAAGAAAGAAAGTTTAAAAACTTAGTATATTGAAATTATAATTGGAAACGACTTATTTTCCATGGTTGAAGTATTAAAGAAAATTTTACATACAGTTGTTTAAAGAATAATACACTTAATCCATGCCCATTTGAATATATGAGAGGGGCCCAAAATAGTATCATTACAATACCCCCCAAATGCTTATAACTTAAAGAATTTAATGAATTTTGATATAAGAAAATTTTATACTGTGCAAGAGCTATATCATAGTTTACTTTGTTATTCTTAAAATTAAACATGAATGAATCTATAGCATGTAGTTTTACATAAATAATTGTGTATGTGTGTAAATTATTATCATTATTATTTTTATTACTAGCATCGCGTCTTACTACCCGTTCGGGTTATAGGCACTTACGCTAATGTGTAATGGTAGGGGGATTGTGAGATGAAAAGGAAGACCTACAGTTTAACGTGGAATCCGAACCATGGTGGAGGCCTGGCTTTCCCCACATTCACAAGATGTCTTGTCAGAGGTGAAGGAAGGGTTTGTTAATCACATAAATATGTGCCGGGACCGAGGATTGAACCCCTGACCCCCAGCACAGAGGTTCGACACCTTACCCCTAGACCACCAGGTCACTGTATGTGTGTAAATATGGATTTAAAATTACTTGTTTAACAATACAATAGTTATTTTATACTGTTTGCATATTTCATCAATGATTGCTTTTGTTTTACATGGTAAGTAAATGGTGTGTGCTTTTTACGCGAATTAATAAAATAGCCTAAGCTGTAGACAATTAAAAAAATCTTTACAAAAAACTACTTTCAAATAGGAAAAATTCTAAAATGACTAAGGTTTATTTTTAGAATTATTTCAGAATTTATGGTTTTTGTTTCAATGTTCTATCTTTAAAACACGCTGAATAAAAAGGAAAAACATTATATTACGCCCAATTATGACCGGTGATATATATGTTGTTAAGAACTCTTTGTTCACTATTTGAGAACCACCGGCGGTGGTGTGTAAACGCCTTTAACATAACTAGTGCTTTTGGCTATCCTTTATTATTACTTTCATAGGATGTGTACGGAGGTCAATCAAACTTCTGATTGTAAGATTTATTTTAAGTCACCGTTTAAGAACATGGGAAGGAGTCCCACATGTTCCATAAATTATGGTTCAATGATTGTTAGTTTCAATTCCTTCACTTAACGCTATTCATTTCCCGCTCACCCTTAGATATTTTCTTGTTATGTTTTTTAAAATAAAATATACTCTCTCGTGACCAACCTATCTATTATTATTGGGTGATAATAAGGGAGTGGATTACAGTGATTTAACACAACACACCCTCTACGCAAATAGCCAAACAATAAAGTTATTTTAGAGTACTGAATCGGGGTTCATTAACCTGACCAGCTCCTAAGGGCGAAGCGCTAAGTTGATAACATCATCAGTGTCATGCACCTTTGAGGGTGGATGGGGGTAAATGTGGAAAGTGACATTTTCGGAGATTCCCAAGCCTATTTCTGTCCAAAATGTGTAGGGGATTGAGCAAGTGGAAACCAGAATAAACTCGAATAGAGAACACTCACTGACAGCCATAAATGCTTCTACACGCCTAGTCACATATGAGGAACATTATTCTAGTAGACCTTGTTACCTCGATTACGTCACTAGTATTTCTGTGAACAGTGGACCTCGCTCACTATGTTCTAGTTACTACAGTCTCACTAATAGTTCCGTGAACAGTGGACCTCTTACCGTTACTTCATTCTTACTTGTGGTTATTTGAAGAAAAGGTGCTCATCATTATTGTATTTCGAGATATCATGTATATTACGTCAAAAGTAACTAAGTGAACACTTTTACTCTCCACACTACACAAGTCCGTATAATTCCTTTTACCCTATTGATTTAAAATTGTTATTTGAAGAACCAGATTCTCGTAATTGTATTTGAAATGCCAATTTAATTATAAATTATATATTCTAGAGTAACCAAAATAAAGCCGTTTTTAAAAAGCTTAGCATTTACCCCATCTGTATGTAATGTTTTGTATTTCATCCCAGAAATTTTTTCTCTTTTAGGTTGCTACTTCCACCGGGGCTTTAATTCTCAAATTAATTTCCAGGGCCTAAAATATTTACTATTTTGCGTTGTTAATCCTTCTCCTTCTCCCAATGTTTGAGCTTATACACATGTAATCTCCTTTCTTAAAGTTGAAACTACACTCACTAAAAGGTTCCAAACTAGTTGAAAAGTAAACAAATGTCATATTAATTCACATTTTTCAAAGTTCTAATAATCAAGCGGAAGAATTACTTGAAAGGTTTAAAGGGTATTATTTAAAAGTATTTAATTAAGTTTTTATTTTGTGTGTGAAATTGATACATTCAACAATAATTTGAAACGGTTTGTAATAAGAGAGATAGATTGTAAAAGTTGTATTAACCACACAAGTGTACTCAATAAAGCCTAACACCTACCCCATATACATTGGTAAATATTTATTTTCTTTGAGTACCCAACGATTTTCCACCAACATATTCTAGGTATTTTCTAGTCTGTCTGTACACGTCCATGTTT
The DNA here is from genome assembly GCA_902151425.1 of Timema shepardi. Classification (NCBI taxonomy): domain Eukaryota; kingdom Metazoa; phylum Arthropoda; class Insecta; order Phasmatodea; family Timematidae; genus Timema; species Timema shepardi. The sequence goes on along the minus strand of CABFVX010000508.1, from coordinate 141,386 downwards.
TACAAACGTAGAGATTTATTTTTCCTTAGCACCGCGTCTTACTACCCGTTCGTTTTATACGCTTATGTACTAGCTAGGCAAATGGTTTTAGGGATTAGGGAGGTTATATTTAGAGAAAGTGTACACACACTTGCTTTGAGAGAGAGAGAGAGCTAGTTGAAAACGATCTATAGATTTTAAAGTACGGATTCCCAAATTACTCGTGTGAGGAATCTGAGTCGTCTCATGTTAAAATGAATTTGGTCTACTTCCCTAGTTCTATGATAACTCTCTGTATAAAGCCTTGTGAAATGGAGGTTTTGATCCGACTTAAAATATAATATAGAAATTACATGAATGCTCATTGATTCAAAAAAGTGAATCGTCCTATCAGCCTGACGTAATATTAAGTCTATTTGGGGGCTATACCATTATCTTGGTATTTGGGGCAACGTTCATTTGCACGTCATTAAATTCTTTCTCAAGCAGGCGAGAAGCCCCTCTAGACGTACTGCACTCACCCACCCCTCACACCTCGCTAACACAACATTTGTACCCATACAAAGAAAACATTTAATTGAGACCCGCCTTGGTGGCAAAGTTAGCTAACAAGCTGGTTTAGTATTGAGCTAGACTGCCGAGGACGGGGAGATAGAGGCTTGAATCTCGCTCAGGTGAACTGGGGGTGGTTTCCTAAATGGTTTTCCACTCTCCCTCCATGCCAATGTCGATTCACTTCATCTATATTCAACCTTCCCATTCCTAACTCATTAACCTAATTATTATTATTATTATTAGCACCGCGTCTTACTACCCGTTCGGGTTATACACACTTACGCTAATGTGTAATGGTAGGGTGATTGTGAGATGGAATGGAGGACCTACAGTTTAACGTGGAATCCGAACCACGGTGGAGGCCTGGCATTCCTCACAATCACAAGATGTCTTGTCAGAGGTGAAGGAAGGGTTTGGTAATCAGATAAATCTGTGCCGGGACCGAGGATTGAAACCCGAACCCCCAGCACAGAAGTCTGACACCTTACCCCTAGACCGCCAGGTCACCCCTAATTAGTACTTAAGCGTATAACACGAACGGTTGGTAAGACACGTGCTAAGTAATATTATTACTATTTAATTGCATCTAAGGAGAAAGCACGATATTTCACAATAAGTTTAGTGTCTTGAACGTTAATGCCTGACATGTGCAAATTGACCATAGGCCAATTTAAGGAAAATTTGTGGTGCTTCTTCAATCGAACGAGGTTTGAATCCTCCTAAACCAAACTCGACTAAATAACCTATAAGCCTCCACCCTCAGAATTACTACGTTACTCGCATTCATACTATGGAGCAGTGGCGTGTCGTGAAGTGTGGCCAGGGTAAGCAGTTTAATTTAAGCTGTACCTGTGAAATGTTCACACCCTTCAGTAGAACGCTCGTTGGTCAGGTATCAAGGGGAATACATTTCCGTGTGGGGCATGCTTAGCAGAGCATATGTATGATTTGTCAAATAGAACCCGTATGGGCAATAATATATCACAGGTATATATTACAACAGGAATATATAACAAGGTCTGCTTCCCTTATAATATTACACGATACATCACTGCTACGGAAATATCTGAACTGAACATTTAAAATGTAGGTTTTACAATTTACATAATAATAATTGTTTAATCTAAGCGTAAATACTGGATAGTCTTCACCGAAATATTGCGTATTTGACTTATTTGTTTCCTTATTTTTTTTTTACTCAATGACGGTCCTACTGTCAAACGTCAAGAACTCCTGCTATTTAGGAAAATGGCTTTTCCACCAGAATGGACATACCATTGGAACCAACACCACGTGAATTCTTCTTCTGCTACCATGTAACGCCTTGTTACAATAACCACCTTGTAACGGACACAGCGTTTGTTGTAACGCCCTTGTCGTCCGTGACACCAAACATTGTTTCGCTCTTGTCGTGTGATGACGATACAAGAGTATGGGAAGACTTACTTGAGAAATCAGTATTATGTCTAAAGGTGGGATATCCACTAATGCGTATCCGCGTATCGTGTCATCTTTGAGTATCATATAGTAGTGATACGATACGGTGCAACACTGTCTGATTTTTTTTTCTTTCGTATCATCACTGCGTATCCGTATCAAAACGGAAACACGGGACTACGATACGTATCGAACTTGAGTGTTCAGTTCTAGTTATTCTGCAGAAATGACCACATCTGTCTTCCCACGAATCTTGTTTTCGCACTTTTTTGAAATCATCAGGATGTTTTGGATCCCAAGTTAAGTAACTTTTACGGTATATTTCTATAAATCGTATGGTCTCCTCCTTACTCCACTTTATTGGGCCAAAAATATAGTAATAACAAAAATAAACAAAAAACACCCTTATTAACAAAAAAACAAACAAATCTCTACACAAAGACCCGCCTCGGTGGCGTAGTTGGCTAACGCGCTTGTCGTGTTGAAGCTCGACTGCTGAGGACGGGGAGATCGAGGTTCGAATCTCGGTCGGATGAACTGGGGGTGGTTTTTCCTAAATGGTTTGCCACTCTCCCTCCACGAAAATGCGGGTTCACTTCCTCTAATTCAACCTTCCCAGTTCCTAATCCATTAGAGTAATTAGTACTTAAAAGCGTATAACCCGAACGGGTAGTAAGACGCGGTGCTAAATATTATTATTATTACTATTCTACACAAAGGTTCCACCGGGCATCCTCGATAGGAATGAGGGCACAACGCGGTAAAAAGGTAGCCCGTCCACATAGGCCTATGTTGCAACCTAATGCCGTATCATTTCTTTAATGTGACGGCGAAACACCGACAAAAGACCGATCAGACCCGTTGCGTACCTTTGTATCACATTTTGAAACACCACTTTGCAACGATTTACCGCCTCCCCTGATAACGCAACGGCGATCCGATACGCTGATACGCTACAAGTGGATACCCGGCTTACGAGGTCTAGGAGGGGCCGGGTGTGATATTCAATGAATATTTAATCAGTTTAATATAGTTTTCCTGATTTATTGCAAATACTTAAAATATTATAATCATTGGGACGAATCACTATGAATAGCAAAAACTTGATGCGTTGCAACTGCTAGACAACATAGCGTCCATCTCGGCCGTAGTCCGATTTACCACTAGCAGCGTTCTTCTGTTCTTCCTGACCGTCCATGTAAAAGGAGTGGGGAAAGATAATGCTCACATGAATATTGCGCATTCTTATGATACTAATTATCCTTAATATGCTATATCTTGAAAAAAAAAATGGAAGTGATGAAAGTGAAATTAATATTTTTTCCAAACACTTTTTTAGTAAAAATAAATAAAAAAGTGAAACTTTTTTACTTTTAAAATATATTATATTGGGTCTTTGATTTCAGTGGCCGTAATTAATGATTATTTATAATATACTTCATAAAAGTTTGTTCCATGAAATAAATATTTTATAAATATTAGTTTTTGTGTTCTAAGCTACTTTATTGTATGTAAGAGTCAATAAACAGTATTTTATTAAATTAATTATAATTTGTGTTTTTAAACTAGTAAACACAAGAAGCATGTGAAATTAAGGCATTTATTCTAACCAATATTTATTAATACATAAAAAATGAGAACATTAATTAAATAACTTATAGTCACATAAAATATGCAGCTGTGCACACATACTATGCTATGTCATCTGATAAATCACTTCTTTACTCAAAATGTTCTGTTAGTTTATATATATGAACAGAATGTTATAATTTTACAATGTTTTTTACAGGAATTATGCTATCATCTATCTAATGAATACAAACTAGTGAACAATGTTACACACAGCTATAAAACCTTCATTCCAACCAAATTTCTTTACGTGATCACGCCACTGCTGTTGACAATTTATCAAACAGCACCCTACCTTATTTCAAAATATATATCCTTTCATCTTGTAGCTCATTACATCTTTATGGAAGAAATAAATTTATCAAAATAATATTTTAATAGAATTAGGTAAATACTTTTGAATACAAATAATAAAAATATTAATTATTACCTCTAAACAATTTGAAATAATACTCCTCTAACTATATTTGTATACTCACTGCACATAAATAAATAAATAAATATACAGGTAGTTATATATATTGATAAATACTAATATAATATATTAATATTCTAGTCTTGAAATCAACACAAACTACACAAATAAACATTCATATTTCGAGTGAATTGATTAAGTAAAAATACATTATTTACAGTAACAGATGAATACTACGGTAGGTTTCGTTCCAAAAAATTCAAATCACTTACTATGTACTGTACATTCGATTTCACACAAAGTGGTCATCTTTTATATTATACTGTCACTGGAAACTGGTATTTTTTTGGGGTGGGATTAGCACTATACTACATTAAAACTGTATGTTTTTATATCTTAAAAAGCTGCATAGAATAAGTCACTCCACATATTCCAACAAATAAATCAATAGAATCGAATAAAAGTGTATACAATTTGGTGTAGGCAGAGTATTAAAAAAATAAATACTAATCTTTAATTGAAGGGACTAATTATTATATAATTTTAAAGATCCAAAGTGTTATCTTCCAACATAAAATATTCAATCTTTTGGTTAATTTTATTTGGAAAATAAACATTTAAGGATGTTTTAGGCATAAATAATATTATATGGATAATTCACAACCATCAAAACATTTAGATTGCGTTTAGGAGCATAATACTGGACATACAAAATAGTTCACTAAAATGGGTATACATTTTTTTTGCATACACTATTTTCTTCTCTAAATTGACTCTATAATACTTATATTTAACAAATACTCCCAATCACATATTCCTAATTTTTATAAGTGCTTATATTTTACATAGATATACAACAATAGGCACTACAGTTTTCTCTTGTAATCTGCAGGAATTAAAAACAAATAATAAAAGTTACATAAAATGTTGGTAATCATTTAATGGGAAATGTTTGTATGAGATAAAATTAATGTTTGACATATACATGGTCTCTAAACAATGTATTGGATATATTAATTATAAAAAGATAAGAGCTTAATTTAAGGTCTTAGAATAATGGATTTGAAACAGGTTGTAATGTTGGTATTCTTTTATGACGAGTTGCAGTTGTTTAGTGTAGCCATATTTGTGGTAGCGCATGCGCAGTGTGTCTTTACCAGACAATATACAGTCGAGTCATGCCCGTTATAGTTTGGGGACCTCGTTATTTGTAACTTTATTGTGCTGACTAATGTTTGTTTTATTGTGTTATCTTGTTTGTTTCGGTTCACTTGACCCACGGCGATCTTTCTATAACAGGTCATGGGCCCAGGCTCGGAAGTGAGTGTCGCGTAAAAGAACAAGTTTAACATAAAAGATAAACGGGCTCGTGAGAGTTCCAAGATCGACACCATGAACACCGCGAATGTATCTAGGATTGAACTTCTAAGCAAAGACAATTATGACTCCTGGAAACTGCAAATGCAGGCCGTGTTAATTAAAGCCGATTTATGGGAGTTTGTAAACGGTGGCGCGTTAAAACCTGAATTGTGCCAACGATAGTGCCAACGAAGCCAATGTGCGAGAATGGGTGCGCAATGATATGAAGGCGCGGTCGGACATAATCTTGTCTATATCCTCGAGTGAACTTAAGCAAGTGAAAAATTGCGAGACATCGCGTGAAATGTGGTGGAAATTGGAAGAGATATATCAATCCAAAGGCCCGGCAAGAAAGGCAACCCTCTTGAAGAAGTTAACGCTACAGAAAATGGCGGACATGAGTGATGTGCGCGCGCATCTTAACAGTTTTTTCGACTCTGTAGACAAGTTGAACGACATGGAAGTCGCGATCAACCCAGACCTTTTGACGATTCTATTACTCTATAGCTTACCCGCTAGTTTTGAGAACTTTCGGTGCGCCATTGAATCGAGTGACGAATTGCCAACCCCGGACGCGCTTCGCATTAAAATCATAGAAGAAAGTGATGCTCGTAAGAGCAATGCGCGTAACGCGTCGTCGGGTGCCATGTTCGTAAAGAAAAATGGTGGCTGGCGCGATCGAAAGGACAAACCCGAAGGGAACAAAAGGGACTGCGAGAAACAGAGAGGCGCGCACGTAATACGATGTTTTAAGTGCCGGAAGCCTGGGCATAAGGCGAACGAGTGTCGAACCAAGGAAAAGAAGGAAAGTGCGAGATGTGTGGATAACGTATGCTTAAACGTTTCGGTATGCAAGTCGAACGATCAAAACCGGAAGTGGTATCTGGACAGCGGTGCGACACACACTAATGCAACGAGACAGAACTTTTCCGCGAAATGTACGACACCGGGCATGGTGCGCTAAACCTTGCAAAAAGCGCGACAGCAGACACGGCAGGCGTAGGCAAAGCACAGTTTGTGGCGAACGTATTTGGCGACAAGAGGAACGTAACGCTAGAAAATGCAATATATGTACCCGACTTGAGAACGAACCTGCTGTCTGTCAGTAAGATAACAGATCGTGGATTTGATGTTTGGTTTCAAAAAGACGGTGCCGTTATACAATACTCAAATGGTAATACTGTACTAAGTGCTGTCAGAGTCGAAGATCTGTGCTATGTGCGTGAATTCAAACAGGACGCGTGCTCTGTCTGTTCAGTTTCCAAAGAAATCAAAGTTCTGTTTCATTTGTTACACAGACGCCTAGGTCACACTAATGCAAAATACATTGTGGATGCCGTTCGTAAAGATGTCGTGAAGGGAGTTTTGCTAGCGGATTCAGCAAGTAAGTTGAACTGTGACATTTGTGTACGGGGAAAAATGACAATGGCCCCATTTCCCAGCAAATCAAACCGTCACACACACGTCTTGGACGTGATACACTCAGATGTATGCGGACGAATGAGGACAACGTCCATTGGGAGGAGCGAGGTATTTTGTCGAATTTATCGACGACAGCACCAGATGGTGCGAGATTCGATTCCTAAGGTCAAAGGCTGAAGTACCTAAAGCTACTATTGAGTACATAACCCTTGTTGAAAATCAGAAGGTCAAAAATGTATAGTGCTTGCAGTCCGACAACGGTGGAGAATACATTAACAAAGAGTTTGATGAGTACTTGAAAAGGCGAGGGATCACTTGGAGGCTGACTGCCCCGTACAATCCAGAGCAAAAAGGCACGGCGGAAAGAAAGAATCGCTCTCTTCTTGACATCGCTAGGTGCCTTCTGATGGAAGCAAAATTGCCCAATTCCTTTTGGACTGAGGCAGTTAATACAGCAAATTACCTCCGAAATCGCCTACCAACAAAGAGCTTGGATGGTCGAACGCCATACGATAAATGGACCGATGGAGTGCTGGACGTGTCTTCCTTCAGGGTATTTGGGAGTGAAGTGCTCTATTTGGACAGAGAACCCATCAGAGGAAAGTTTGACTCTCGTGGACAGGAAGGGATCTTCCTTGGCTATGCGGATGAGTCCAAAGCATATCGTGTGTGATCACCCAAGAAGTGTCGAGTGGTGATAAGCCGTGACGTCAAATTTATGGAGGATGTCAAGTCTCGTTTGATAGCCAGCCCCCAAATGGATCAGGATATAGACATGAAGGACGAAGACTCTACACAAGCTCGGCGATTTGTGGACATTGATTTGCCTCCAACGTGCCACGCTGAAGATGATAAGCCAATCACACGCTATGAGGATGGTGAAGACGAGGTATTCTTCGGCTTCGACAACACCGTTGAAGCGTATATACCATCACTTGATGGATCAGGGGAAGATGGGGACATATCTTCCACCCCCGATGACACCACAAATAACATATATGTGCGTCAGGAAATTTATCACAAAACAAGGGGCCGTGACCGGCCAAGGAAGGTCAGGTCAGGTTCGAGGGGAAGACCAAAGAATCAGTACCAAGTCATTTCAAATCTGGCCGAAAACGCTGAGGAAGATGAGCAGGCGTTTCTATCGGAAATACCTTTGAAGGAAGCGATGTTCGGTACCGATGCGGACGAATGGTGCCAAGCCATTGGCACCGAGATGAAATCCATCACGAGGAACAGGACTTGGATAATCGTTGATCGTCCTAGAGGTCACAAAGTTGTCGGAAGCCGAATTGTTCTAAAGAACAAGTTACTATCGGATGGAAAACTTGAAAGAAAAAAGGCACGCTTGGTTGCCCAAGGTTTTAGTCAGCAACCTGGCGTTCATTACACAGAGACATTCGCTCCAGTGGCTCGAATAAGTTCCATTCGCCTCATGGCATCCATTGCAGCCCAATACGGAATGAAGATTAGGCAATTTGATGTGGAAACTGCATATTTGAATGGACACCTACAAGAAGAGGTTTATATGGAACCACCGAAGAACTTAGGAGAAATCCTTCAAGATATTGTTGATTCGGAGGGCCAAAGTCAGCTCGGAATGAAGGCAAAGGTCATGCTCGAAGAATTGAGTAGGCGGGGACAAGGTTTGCCTCCTGAAGAAGTCGCTTTATGGTTTACGACAAGCTGGAAGGAGTTGGTACCTTAAGCTGGACGAAACCTTTGAGCAGTCTGGGTGCGACGCCTTCAGTCTCAGACCCTTGTTTGTTCCACATTGGTTCAGGGGAAGACGTTATACTAATTGCGACGTACGTTTATGACATCCTAATCACCTCCCGTGACAGGAAGAGGATTGCTGAGCTTGGAAGAAGAATGGCCTAACACTTCGAAGTCAAGGATTTAGGCTATGCAAAATTTTGCCTGGGTATAGAATTTAACCAGATGGAAGGACAGGTGACAATGCACCATCATGGCTACGTACGCGATCTGCTTTCGTGTTTCGGCATGTCCGAGTGCAAACCTGTTGCCACCCCCGTGGATACAAGCTTGAAGCTGAGGAGAAATGAAGAGCAGTCGGAAGACTATCTATGACTTACGTACCGCGTGCTGGTCGGGGCTCTTACATACTTGGCATCGACTACAAGGCCGGACATATCATTCGCTGTAAGCCATTTGGGGCAGTTTAACAACTGCTATGGTGCCGATCACTGGAAGTTCGCCAAGCGTGTATTACGCTATCTAAAGGGTTCCATCAATGTGGGGTTGACTTTTGGCTTAGATCCAGGACCAGTCAGAGGATTTGTAGATGCAGACTGGGGAAGTTGTCCCGAAGGCAGGAGGTCTTACACCGGGTATATATTCATGCTACATGGTGGACCGGTATCCTGGGAATCAAAGAAACAGCGAACTGTCGCCCTGTCAACGACAGAGGCAGAATACATGGCTCTGTCAGAAAGCGTTAAGGAAGCCGCCTATTTGCAGCGACACCTCGTCGAGATGGGTTTTGGCGACTTGGGCGAGATGGTTATCTTCTGTGACAACAGAAGCGCATTGAAATTGGCGGAGAATCCGATGTTCCATGCAAGGAGTAAACACATCGACATGCGTCATCACTTTGTGAGGGATATACTAAAACGCAAGGAACTTCGTGTGCTTCACATCTCAACGGACGATCAAATTGCAGACTTATTAACTAAGGGACTGCCCAAGGTTAAACACTTGCAATGCATGGAATCAGCCAGACTGGGCGATTCGCAATAGTGACTTTCTTTTGACAACCAACTCTAGGGGGAGTGTTGGAATGTTGGTATTCTTTTATGACGAGTTGCAGTTGTTTAGTGTAGCCATATTTGTGGTAGTGCATGCGCAGCGTGTGTCTTTATCAGACAGTAGACAGTCGAGTCATGGCCGTTATAGTTTAGGGACGCACATTCGTGAACTCGTTACTTGTAACTTTATTGTGCTGACTAATGTTTGTTTTATTGTGTTGTCTTGTTTGTTTCGGTTCACTTGACCCACGGCGATCTTTCTCTAACAAAACATTTCTTGAAATAGGATTTTAAAAAACGTTCAAAGCATAAATTAAGATGCATAATGGGTGAAAACAGATTAGGCTTTGATTTTAAGTTGCATTCATTTTGCCACACATTTGAATAATAGCAACAACTATGTCTAATATATATATATATATATATATACATACACACTATGGAATAAACAATTGATGCCTTGGTTTGAGGTGTACTTTCTATCAGGATAATATTTTTTTAGATTTGAAATTCTGACATTTCAGATTTAAATAATATTTTTATGCTATGCTACCATTGCTAGATGAATTGAAGCTATGCTAACGTTATTTTCAAATTCTGTGTTACTAGATTAATGTATAAAATTGCTATTTTTGTTGAATTTTGAAAAGACTTGCCAATAAGATAATTCTAATAAAATCATAAAAGTACATACAGTTTAATTAATCGATTCAAATTTTGTATGCGTGGCTTACAAACACACACACCGATTGCACAATGCACAAAGTTTTTTCTAAAATAAAAAAGTGTTGTTTTGTCATGTGTGAGCTATGAAAGTATTATTCTATACTTGACTTGAGGGAAATCTGAGTTGAATTAATTTCCCTTTTATTTTTAGTTTTACCTAGTCTCAATTTTTTACTTTAGAGGATTTGCCTTGGTTTGGTGTGAATTTTTTTTCATTATAAATACCTAATAGTAGTTTTTTTTTATAAATACATAAAAGGAATTTGTTAGATACTCTTATATTTATATACACCATATTTGTAAATTAATACAATTATGAGCTTACTAATAGTAGTTTGTCTTAAAAAGAAAATAAGTTCATAATAGTTTTCGGTTAGATGTGCTACCTTATTTTTTGTGAAATTACCAAATACTTAGCATCACTACTTAATTTAATAATAAAATAGTTCAATAACTTTACTTTTTCTAAGAGAAATTTAAAACATTTAAAACTGTATGCAATATATAATATTGTATTTAGATTAAAAAAAATATATTGTGAACACATACCCTATACAAATTAATATATTATTTGAAGACAAATTGATATTCATGAATAATATAGTTAATTTTAATGATACATTCGATAAATTGAGTTCAAGACCAAAATTTCTAGAGGTTTTTGTGATATTAAACAACATCCTAATTTATAACTAAAAATAATGCTGGTTGTATATTTGATTTTATAGATACGAGACACAGATTTAACAATCAATATGATTTTATATTGAAGTTCTATCAACAAAGTTGTCTTGCCTCCACTATCCGTAAATAATGCTGCCTTAATTTAAATAATGTTGCAAAAACCATATTGATGATTTTTGTTATTTGTACACATCCGACATTTTTAAATGTACTGTACTCTATCGTCTACCCAAATTATTAAATACTCTAAAAGTTATCTTTATACCAAGGGAATAGATCCATAAAACACTGTTCTTGATCAATAATTTTACAGTTGGTAAAATACTGAATATTAATATGATTCTATAGACCAATCTTTTCTTCAATTTTTTGAAAACCTACTTATTAACTTAAATTATAATGGAGGCTATTAGCTCAAGTGAAAATGTTTAATAATGCTAAACATGACTAAATAGAAACATAGTTTTCTGAACAAATATGTGCTACTATTATAAAATAAGTCAACTCATTAAAAAAAACAAAAATTTCCAGCTGTTTGAAGTTCTGGCTTTTGAATTATATGCATGTTAAAAAAAATTGAAATTAACGTAATATATGTTGTTATTATATTAAACCTTTAACTAGATTGTTGTATAGACTAGTTAATGCCAACAGTGATTTGTTTGAAAAGAGATGTTTCTGTTTTTTTGAAGACGATTAACGACGATACATATCCATTCCAATTAAAACCATGTGGAAACATTAATACAACTGAGGAATCTTGAAGACCTGAGGTTTAAAAAATTATTAGATTGATTGTAATTATATTTAGAGCCTAAATCTATCTTTTCAGATGTCATCAATTCATTTTCAATAATGGAAATCCTTGAATTACATTCTTAATATATTTATTTATTTAAGTACTATTTTTTTATAAGTTATGAATATTTCAACTTATTTTGATTGAAACTAGCAATTGTGATCATTCCAAGTAGAAGATTTTACTTTCCAGATGACCTAGATTTATGAACTATTATGAATTATTTTGGTCCCTAGAACTTGACCATTCAAAATATGGTCTAAAAACTATGGACCACATTAATTTTGTGTAGCATATTTATTAGGATTTTGTTTGTTTCTATATCTGAACTCACACGTGTGAGAGTATTTTTATTTGAACATACATATTTATGCCATAAACGTGTAGTCTGATATACATATTATGTGAAATCAAGGTAGGAATAATTATATATTTCATAGTTAGGTAAAGGGCATTACTAATTACTCAATTCACAATAGAGTACACCAAAGTACATACATAACAAGCTGACAGTGTGGTATTTTACAAATTACAGTGATATTTATGTCTCACTTGGGTATAAAACTGTATTTAATAAATTCACTAAATATAAATAATACAAGTTTAAGTTTTGTGGTCAAATTAATACTTAGGGTAAATGGTAGCTTAGAATGAAAGCCATCCTAATTAGAATGAAACAATGAGAGTAAAGGTAATGCTACATAGACATTATGACACCAGTGTAGATTTTACAACAAGATAATCACAGAAATTTGGATAGGACTATTAATATATTTAAAACAAATATAAATTCTTTTTATACAAAAATTATTAGGAATAATAAAAGCCGAAATTTTAAAACTTTATGGCTAATACTAGCTAAATCATCACAGCAATGGGTGAAACACCTGCCAAAGCTTTAAACCAATTCAAACAATACTAATCCTAACATTTCAAAAATTTAGAGAATAATGAAATAGTAACAATAATAGTGTCAATATAGCCATATAATTATAAAATTTAAATAAATTTATCCATTCAAGTGTAAGAATATAAGTAACTCTAACCAGCTAATTTTAACAATGTGAAGAATAAAAGCCAAATAATAAAATTGTTTGTAACTACAAATACATAAACACCTATAAAGATAATGATACGTAAATAATATTATCACAATCATCACATCCATTCAGAAATACTAACCAGGTCATCAGAACAATGTGAAAAATACCAGCCAGATCATTGCAAGAATGTAAAGTAAATGAGTCTAATCGTCAACATAAATGTAAGAAATGCTATCAAGAGCTCATAAAAATGTAAATAATGTAGACATATTATGATTAAGATAATGAATATATTACTAGTCAAATAATTACTAAATATAGTTACTGCAAACAAAATATTTAAAACAATATTGATACTAATAACTATATAATTTCAACAATATTCTTATATTCTCACAACAATGTAAATAACACTAGATATATCATTACAGCAACGTAAATAATAATAATAGTAGCCAAATCATCCTAACAAAGCAAGTATTAGTGTCTTGTTTATCACATCAGTGTAAAGTGTATTAGTTATATCATTTCAAAAATGCAAAGTATTACATTCATTACAGTTATTATTACATCTCAGAACAGCAAACTAATTTATATAATTACATTTATAAAATATTGACAAAATGTGTAAAATATTTTTTCATGTGCAGTGCAATTATGTTACAAATGAAAGTGCCAGAACATCACTATAATGTAAAAAATGATAGTGCCAGAACATTACAATAATTACTAAATTAGAGAATATTATTATCAGAATATCACAATAATGTACGGCGTACTGGTGCAAGACCATCACAAAAATATACGAAATAATAGTGCCAGAACATCCCAATAATATACGGTGTACTAGTGCCAGAACATCACAACAATATACGGATTACTAGTGCCAGAACATCACAACCATATATAGTGTACTATTGCCAGAACATCAAAACAATATACTGGGTACTAATGCTAGAACATGGCAAAAATCAAGAAATTACAACTTTTAGACCATATATAACAGTTTAGAAAAATAAAATGCTGAAACCTCCTAGTATTATAGAAAATATTCAACCTAGAGGATAACACAAATTTAGCTAACATCTATGTAAGAAAAATATGAGAATGCATATAATACAATGGCTTGAATACCCCATCATGTAAGTTAATGTTATTGTAAGACCAAGATAATAATACATCTTAGTATGGATTAATAATGCTATTTTCTGAAAATCCAAACAATTAGATAATAGTACAGTATGTCCAGAAATAACAAAAATTTGGATACTACTAATCACCTGAAATCAACATTGTAGATAGTACTTATTCAATAATACTTAAAAAATCTAAATATTTGTTACGTGAAAACATGAAAACTTGTAAAATAATTCTAACAAAAATGTGAATAATAACAGCTAGATCAATATATATTTAAACGTAATAGTACTTTATAGACCTCACCACACTCTAGATGTTATTTTATATAGAATATAATTAAAATATTTGATAATATTAGTTCCATAATGTATCACTAATTTGAAAATACTCTTATTACTACCTGAGCTGCAAGTTTTGCTTTAAACTTAGCATTATAATTTAGCATATACTTTTAACTTAAAGAATATTAAACAAGATAGCTACTATTATTGACAGAACATTACAGCAACATTGATTACATTATTGTTGGAGCATACTAATAATATAAAACCCACTCTAAGAAAATTACCAAATATGATGTAGTTAAAGGAATTTAAACACGAACCTATAGATCATATTTCCACAGAACATCACAATAATGTTAATATGTCATAAAAGTAAGGGGGAAAAAAACAACTAAAGATTATGTGTATATAAGTCAATCGTTTTCAAAACAAAACCTCTCTAGACGGTCATTGCATTTACATAATGAGCGCATAGGATATCAAAGACAAATTTTTACAACCGTGCATGGAATACCATACGTACATAATATTTATATGCACACACGGGATGCTTACAAATTAACGCAATTCCTTTTTCAAACCGGGATTACTTTTAACAAAACAAGTCAAAAATATAAAGTACCTAATGTCATCCAATGCTTAATTTTGAAATAGGTGAAATATTCTGTGGATTGACTAAGCGTCAGTTAAGTGTAAGCCTATGGTCACAGACCAGTCCACAAACTACTGGTCCAAGTCTATATCCAGTATACTTCACACTCCCATTTTAGGAGCTAGCATTGTGGGAGAGACAATTCTATCAGGAATGATGAAAGCTGCGCCATTGAATTTATGGTTTCAAAGCAACGGACCACCACCACATTTTGTAGTATATACCTGAGGGTAGTTACAGTAGCCCTATGGCTTCTTTGGTGCTGACTGACAGCTCACAGCTGACTTCTGACAGTCAACATTTAGGTATATACCAAAATTTTGGACTGTCAGAAGTGACATCTGCTAAACACATGTTTTTGCAGATCATCTGGTTCAGCGTAGGGATACGTAATTTGGTCTGTTAACTTTTCAAAGCTGTCAACTGTCAGCTTTGAGATGTGAGTCAGCACCAAAGAAGCCATGGGGCTACTGTAGACATGACTAATCATGTAGGTAGATGGGCTTATATTGGCTGTTGTCGGTCGCCTTACCTTAGACCATTTGATTCCTTTCTTTGGGGACAATTAAAAAAAAATGTACGCAGACTTCTTAACGGATATTGAAACTCTCCTAGCAAAATCTCACACTGCTTGTATAACCGTTGATTCTGGCAAATTGAGACGTGGACAGAAGAACATAATGCGAGGCACTGCCACCTGTTTTGAAATGCAGAGTGACTGTTTAGAACAGCTAGTGCACTATATAAAGATGACTTCAGATATATTTTTACCGTATATGTTTTGCCTTTCCTTAACTCTGTCGATGTTGTCACCTTTTTTGAAGACTATGGGTTAAGATCTAGACGATATTCATTTTACTTCAGTTTAGAGAAGACATGTTATAAGCAATCGCACTTTGAAAAATAATTGCTTGGGCCCACTACCAAGTTGCCAGGTGAGTTTGTATTATTAATATACCCTCATCTGTTATTTAATTAAAATATATATCAAAATAAAGGTAATTTGTTTGTCAATACGATGGTATTAAGTTGCCTCAGCAAAATTTCTCCAGATTCACGGTTGTCTAGGTTTTAAATATGAATGTTTGGGTAAGAGAATGAGGCGTGACAGAGAAGCACACCACGCATTACTTCATGCAATAGAGAAGGACTCAGGCAAGTGTGTGTGAGGCAGCCGTTTAGTGAAAGTGAGTGCACAAATCAGGAGAGTGATCGAAAATAATTTAAT
This sequence comes from Timema shepardi, assembly GCA_902151425.1. Lineage (NCBI taxonomy): Eukaryota > Metazoa > Arthropoda > Insecta > Phasmatodea > Timematidae > Timema > Timema shepardi. The sequence goes on along the minus strand of CABFVX010000508.1, from coordinate 125,266 downwards.
TTCATTGTTTTTAACTAAGGGTATCCTGGCCAGTATATAATGAGGCAACCTAGGCGCGATTCATCAGTTTATATGTTATATCTTATAAAAAAATACCTCTTATTCAAATAACAGATGAGGTTAGGTCAATCTTATTCTGGATCTTGTACTAACTGCAGTAATATGCAAAGGAAAAAAAAGTAAACATTATATAGTGTTTGCAAGTTCCAGACTGCATTTTAAAAACAACTTGTTATTATAAGCCTTTCTATAAAGTTGGAAATTATGGTATATTTGAAGACTTTTTACATTTACTCATTCTAGATCTCTTTACACAACAATTATACATCTACAGAGTCTAGAATACTTTATGTTCCAAGAGTATAACATAAATAAGTCAATTAAAATTATTTCAGAAACGAAAAATGTGCATTACCTTTAAGTGCCATGTCTGATGGCATAACAATACAACCAAGCTGGCCAAAATAGGTTTGTAAATTGTACAGTACATTTAAAAATCTATTATATAATTTAGTAGTTTCGATTTTAAGACATATATGATAAAGAATGAGATAGATTTTGTTCAAATTTTCTAAAGAGTTCTATAAATTCACCACCAAATATATGTATATATTTACACACACACATTCATTTTCCATTCCTTTTCCACTTAAAATGATATATAGGTACAAAATATAATATTTAAAATTACAACATTTCAACAAGAGACATTAATGAAAGGGAAGTCATGGGAAAAAAAAAATGAAATTGGCTCTAGTGAAAAGATTAAATAAATATCATGCATTTTTTCTTTAGAAGATAATACAAAGTATATCAAGTTGGTTTTAAGTACCAGATTTAGTATGCGTTTTATAAGTCTTAAGATAATACTTAAAGGTAAAATAAATGTTGGCAACCAAAACTAAATAATAAATTAATATCGAATTTCTAATTGAATCCAAGAGAAAATATTTTTAAAAACATAGGTTTTGATTTGTATTCAATGGGTATACTTTGACAGAAAGCAACCTTTTTTCTTTACTGATCTTTTGTGTGTCAAACAATTTCGTAGTTCGTGGAACTTTAATAAGATGTGGCACTTTGTTTCATCTCCTAATTAAACTCAACAAGCCAACAAGGTCATTGGTATGCATTGCAAATTATGCATAATTAAACTATACCTAATGATACTTCCGTGAATATAGTAGACAATACAATTATTTTTCTTTATATCATTGTAAAAATTACTACGCAATCTTTAATAACTTTAACTGGACATATATCCTAGAGTCTGTGATGTGAGTTCATATTTCATAACATTGCACAATTTCTTCTTCACCCAGAATTAATAAAGTATGCGCTATGTAATTCTTATAAATATTACAGCAAATAAAAAAGAGTGAATATATCATTTCCAGAACTACAAAGGGGGGAAGGGTAGGCCAAAAAAGGTAACAAAAATTATCTTATATATTTGCAATACTTCATAGACGAGAGTTCCTGTGCTGTTGAACAATATTTTCGTAACCATGGCACTGGAGAGAATGATGGACCATCACAGCAAATTTGGATGGATGGTTTTAAAGAGAAGTTTCTTAAACCAGAAACACCGAAGAAAACTATTCTCCATTGGTAGAAATGTTTAAACGGATAGTTTCAGTTGATAATAATAACGAAGGAAGGTCTGTATGATCGAGAACCACAAGAACCAATGACAGTAATGGAAGGGTGCTGCAAAAAGGCCTTACTTCTCCAAAGAAAAGTGAACGTTCAATTTCAAGAGAATTTGGTTTAGCACACTCTAGTGTTCAACACATATTTGCGGATAATTGAGCGCACTCACAACGAGTGCAGATATTCCACGTAATGAAAGCAGCAGATTTTAAAGCACGCGTGAGTTATTGTGAACGTGTTCTGGCAAATGTATTTGAAGATCCTGATTATCTTTGAGATTGGTGGGGATCTGATGAATGTCATGTGTAATTCAGTGGACATGTCAATGTGCAGAATTGTCGTTTCCTTTAGTGGGGAAGATCGGATTAATATGCACAGAAGCCCTTAGATTCTGAAAAAGTAACAATATGGTATGATGTATCCATCCACGGCATCATTGGTCCATATTATTTATTGAAGATGAGAATGTAAACTCGACCAATGTCACTCTCAATCATACAGAAACCAAAATATTCAACATTTCCATGTGGATTTGCAAACAATTTGTTTGTTAGCTAAACAATCTTGTAAGTGTTTCAACAAGATGGAGCTATGCCCAAACTAGTAGAGGGAATGAAAAACTATTGCACCAAATGTTTTCTGGTAGGTTGAGTTCTAGAGGTACAGAATATCTATATCCTGAATGAAGTCCTGAACCTTCAGTGTGTGATGCGTTTATATGGGGATTATTGAAAGACCATTGCTTCAGAACCATTCTACGTAGTCTTCAAGATCTTCGTGAGAAAATTGATACATTTCTGCAGAATGTTCAGTAACAATGGAACAGTGTGATGCTATGGTTACTAGTCTTACCAAGCATATGCAACTCATCATAAATAATGGTGGAAGACATACGAGTATAGAACACAAAGTGGTTCGAAAAGTGTTGTGTGTTAAATGTTTTTGGCCAGCTTGTATAACGCTTCCATTAAATCTCCATGTTAAATAAAGCTCTAGTAAGAACAAATGTAGTATTTAGTTTTTACTTGCTATCTAAAGCTTTTCTCGCTTATTGCTGTAATCCCACGTATGCAGATCAACTGACTTACATAGTTAAAATATTTATGTTATGTACATTCCATTTAAAACATTGACACATTAGTTGCTGTATAATGCCAGAATCACGATCAACTTGATGTTCAATAAAGGTTCACTTAACATTTACTTAACGTAAAGAAACTAGTGTGTGAACCGGATTCACGCACAGTAACTTAAACTCGAGCTAAGCACGGATAATATATTTGTACTGTTGGAAAACAAATCGTTCACTAGGATTAAACCCAATCATTTAGCGCGGGCTAGGGTACAGCTACTTGACATAAAAGCTTTACTGTTTTTTTTTTATTTCTTCTATCGCAATGAGGACATTTATTTCGTTCAGCGAGGAACAGTCGTATTAGATTCATTTCCGATGTTACGTTACTGATAATACCATGCGTTCAGTGCAGTTCAAAATCACATAACCTAGCCCTAACTAATCGCGAATCTCGTCCACGGGTTAACATATTTATATTTAGAAGAAAATTAGACAGCTGCTTATACAAAGTAACATTGCTTGAGTGTAATGCATTAATTAAAGAAAAATATGTAATATAATTATGAATGTAGCTTACCCGCGCCAATTGATATACAGAACAAGTGATAAATAAATGTTCAAATGTTTCAGGAGCATGGCAAACCCCACAATTATAACATGTAACCTTGTGCATCAAATAAAGTGGATCTTGCTTGTAGACGTGACCTAGCTGAAGGCGGATTAATGTACAAATAATCTTACGGTTGCCTTTAACTGCCGAAAACCATGGTGTGGCTAATTTTATAACACAACCCTCGTGGTGTCATTTTGCCTTCTGTTGTTCCGCCATTCACCCCATATATCCTGAATTCTGAGTCTTACTCTCGATATAAACTAGCTATACAGTATAGGGATTTCCTGTTCAACATAAAGTTAATTTACACTGGATATCAAACTATCAAACCCAAAAAGCTATCCACTGGAGCCGGTAATTTTTTGTTCAACCAATATTGTTTGGTCTGCACCTAATATGTAAGGCTAATAAGTCTGTACCGCAAATAATTCGAGGTTGAATAATAATTTAAAAAAATCTTTTCCACCAAAAGCCGGCTCCTAAGAAATAAAGGAAGCTCCCCCGCTTCAGTAAGGAGCACATTGGTCTGTGATGTATGACAAGCGCCCAGACACAGTGTTACTACCGCATATTGGATCTGGTTCAGCTTTGTTTGTTAGTGTAGACTGTGTTGCAGTGTGATGTAAAAAAACACCTGTCCTCTAATCGAGAACGTACACTGTATATGGATGGGAGCTTCAAAAGACACCCACCACTGATCGCGTAACATTTATAAACCTGTCACAAATAATTCTAGATATTTCTAAAAATTGAGGAAGCTAAGAACCCTTCATGTCTAGTGTCATGTCTAGAAAGTATCCCATCAGCTGTACCTGAATTCGACGTCTTTCATAGTCTAATCTAATTAATCTCTTTCACACTCTATGTCAGGTGAGGATGACCACACAACATTTAGCGACGTTTAGAGTTAAAGAGTGGGCTGCCAACCTAATTGAAAGCAAAGGAGACACTGATTTCAGTCTACCTACTCCCTCTATCAAGTCACTCACCAGACCAATAATATATTACCACGTCATCTGAATACTGTAGGGTCGTTACACCAACCGGTAAAGAGCAATGAATATAATTTTAAATAACTGCCTTTAACAAAGTACTGAGCACCAATATCTTTAGTAGGCCCCTTTATTGAGTTCAAGGAGAAGATCTAACGTGTCCTATCTTTATGGTATACAATATATTCTGAGATAAATAGCTTAGCAAATAACAAATTTTGTTAGTACACCCCAGGCGAAAAAGCGTATCAAACAACAAAGAATTATTGACACTAAAGTACGCACCCTGTATATCGAGAAAAAAAAGCTGATTAAAATGAGTTTTGTGACAGACAAATCTGAATTTCAGAAAGCAATATATATAATCTATTAAGTGTAGAACGTCCCTTTATAACCCCAAATTGCACAGGATTAATGAGTTAATTCATTTCCAGAAATCGTTCCAAACGGGCTTTCACTAAGTGTTCCATGATTTTACCAAACCGAGACGATAATAATTTGCTAATCCCGCGCTTTTACCCGGTTTAAAATATGAATCGGAAGGGAAATTTTCCATGCTGGTGGTATCATACCATACTCCCAGAGAGTATTAAATATCTCTATCAGCGCTCGTCAAGAAACAGACGACAAATTTGTCAACATACCATAGGATACATTGTCCGAGCCAACCACAGTGTGTTGCACTCGATTCAATGCTGAACTTAATTCACTGCCGGTAAAACACACATCTAGCTCAGGAATACCCAAATCGGGGAATTCCAACGTGGAGAACATACGGTATCACACTACAAGCGAATGCCTCTGCACATGCATCCAAGTCAACCGTAAAGCTCCTAAATTTGTAACAATACCCTTGAACCAATTGATTCTACGCAAACTTGTGTAAGAGATATATCGGAGGAAAGAGCCTTGCAATATGAATGCAAAGAATCACGTTTCACACGTAAAAAAGTTCGCCACGTAGCAACTTCCTTACGACAGTATCTTTAATAGTTTATCAGGTTCAAATTTTGTCTCAATGACAACCTCCTTTGAGCGATTGCTTTATAAAATGCCTCTGTCCACCACGGGCAGCGTTTAACTTTCCTAAGACGACCTCTACAGGAGGTCGGTACTGCCACATCAGCCGAGTTCTGTAGATCGTCGACAAAGTTGTCACACCGTACTGAAGGATCACGGCCCACCAGTAAGTGTTGAACTGTTGAAGCCACTTTTGTCGAATATATTTCCTAATGTTCTTTTTTTACAGTTGCGTGACATATCCAGAAGAACAGTCTTATAATTATATGGAACCTGAGGAAATATTCCGAAATAATTGGTAAATGATCGTTGCTCATGAAGTCACCAATCTTTTTCCAAGTTAATTTTGGCGCAAATATAGAGAATGTAAAAGTAACATCTGGGCAGGTGTTAGGATATCGAGGTCTGTTAAGTCACTTAAACTTTCTTGTATTTAATATATCAAGAGGTAACATCCTCAAAGTATCATTAATCTTCATTCCACGACGGTCTATGTAAGGGGAGCCCCACAGCACATGGTGTGCATTCATGCCCGTGTAGATGATAACCATAGAATGAAGTCCACCGACTAATTGTTCCCATAAACTAGTATCTAAATTAATGTCGTAGGGTTGTAAAAAGCTATCGCCGAGTATGTACTAACTGCGGTAGATATTTATAGCCCTAAGAACTCTCAAGGATATTGAAAATAGCCCAATGTTATTTCAATAGCTCAAAAGTCTGACCCAATTAACAGCGCAACACCTCTAGCTCAGGCAGGTCTATCAGATATGAAAATTATAAAATTATTTATAACAAAACTATCTTGGTACTTGAGCCAAGTTTCACTCAACACTGCGATCTATAAATATCACGAAAGAAAGTTATTTACTCAAGGTCCGCCTTTTTATTCCTGGTGTTTATAGAATTACATTGTATCAAATTAAAAAAAACCAAACATAGTTAAAAGCAACATATAGTAAACCCACACAAAGTTTCCTTGAATATTATTACGCGATATGCTGGCGGCCGGGGTTCAATCCTCGGTCCCGGCAAAGATTTATCTGATTACCAAACCCTTCCTTCACCTCTGACAAGACATCTTGTGAATGTGGGGAATGCCAGGCCTCCACCGTGGTTCGGATTCCACGTTAAACTGTATGTCCTTCATTTCATCTCACAATCACCCTACCATTTCACATTAGCGTAAGTGCGTACAACCCGAACGGGTAGTAAGACGCGATGCTAATAATAATAATAATAATAATAATAATAATAATAATAATAATAATAATATAAATCCGTATGACCTGAACAAATGATTTAAAAAAAGTAGAATTCTTGTTTCTTACTAATAATTGTACTCAAGACAAAATTGGTGATGGTACCAACAATTATTGCACTGTGTCTAACCACTATATAAGGGGAGCAGCGTAGCGCCGGAGTAAACGTTGATAATATGTCTCCCTAAACACTTTACTCGAAAGTTTTAAAAATAAATACTAAATATTTATTTGCTAGTGAATTTATTTAACAGCACTCAAAACGTTGAAACATGCGTAATTATGTCTTTCTGAATGAAAATACTATTTTTCACTTCTAATTCTTATATTGAGAACAAACTTAATATTGAACATAATTTATTTATTTATTGGACGTCAAAAGCCCTTCAATAATACTTTCCCCCTCTTATTCGAGGGAAACCACTATTATCCAGAACCTGAAAAAAAGTCTTCAAGGTTGTCATATTGAGTGTGAAATATTATCAGCTTATTGTTACTGTTAGTGCTATGCATATTAACAAAATAAAAAATCTTAAGAAATACAGCCTTAATAATATTAAACATAAACTGCACCACATGTTACTATCCGTTAGGGCTGTACGAATATTTTATATATATATATATTAAGGATGTGTAAGGTTGAGTCTGAAGGATATGTACCTTAATTTGCGTGTGGGAGGATGGAAATCCATTTAGGACCCAAAACCCCTCAGTACACCCAACCAGGATTAGAGCCTCATATTTCCCGGTCATTGGCAGAATAGTCTATTGGGATAGTGATGCCTTAGACCATGGGGCCACAAAAGTGGGTAGCATATGCTACTGTATTAAATCTATCTTCTTAATTTATTCATGAAAGTGTTTAATTTATTTTGGTATTGAAACGTTTTGTTTTAATTCCTCTCATTATTATGTTGAAAGGGCAGGGAGGTGTAGTGGGGAATTAAAAAAATATTTTCTCGGAAAAGGATTCATGCATAGATACATTGTCCTATTGAGTTACGAACGTTTCCTCAATTTTGCTATAACATTCATTTATAACATATTAAAACAAAAATAACATTTAAAAAAAGCAATATTTATTACAACATTTATTACTAATATTTCCATTATTTACATTGGGATTTTTTGCTTTATCTCTTAAACATCATTGCTGTATCTTTATAAGAAATATAAACTGAAAAAAAAAAAAATATATATATATATATATATATATTCAGTTTTAAAGCTGAAGACAATGTTTTGTGTAATTTTCTCATTCAAATAATTCAACAGTGAATAAGTTTCAAGATATTTTTAAAATTGAAAGCGTTAAAAAGTAGATGTATTTCAATTAGTGCAATTTTCAAATTTGTCGTGACACATAAAAAAATAAATATATGATTTTAATTTTTTGCGGGAAAGAAGAACCAATGGTTGGAAATAATATATAAGAATATATGAATTTATATATTATTTTGGTATTCTCATTTTCAAAATATTAGCTACACCACCATTATACAACTAGATATATTAAACCAATATGCACATCTAATTCCAATGTAAGCTAGGCAATAGATTCATTTAATATCTTTTTATATTAATTTCCATCCGAGAAGGTATTAATTATGGTACAAGAATATTTTCACCGTTTATCACAACCACTTTATAACTAAAAATACAACACTGTTACACCATGTATAAAATGTTGACACTGATAATTAAAGGTGCAAAAAGGAATAAAATCTGACCCCAAGAGTAGGATGTTTTAAAACGTTCCAAGGTGAAATCTTCCTTAGCAAATTTATTCCATTTAAAAATTTGAATGCAAATTTCAAAATACATAAGCACTAAGAAATATTTTAAAAAATATATAGATATATCAACTATTCTTTTTAAGTATGATTTATTGAAGGGTATCCTTGAAATAAAGATGAAATAAAACTTAGAATAAATGAAAATATATAGATCCTCTACATCATTGACTGTCAAATAAATTTGACATAATAATCATGTATGTAAAATAATAATTTCATCCAAGCATCATCCAAATTGCATTAAGTAGAAATTCATCACCTAGAATGATTATTTGTAAATTTTTAAATATTTAATAATTCTACTATATTGTCAGAAGATAGTCAGTGAATAACTATTTATTTTATGGGAACATTATTGTGGAATTTTAAGCAAAGCATTGCCAAATGCTCGATAAAAGAATAGTAAACCAACATTTTGAAGATCCCCCCCCCNCCCCCTCAGTCCTTACCATTTTTGTATATAGTCCCATCCAGTTACTCAAATTACTCGGACATATTACTGGTCCCTTAAAACGGTCGGATTCAAAGTGCTTACTAACCATACATTTTAAAATACTTGTCATTATAAAAGTGTGTGAGTGTCGAGCATTAAAAATGTTTTACTTACTTATATGTAATTAGGAACTCGAAAGTTCATTACCGCACTAAAAAAAACCCGCCACCTATCCATATCTTGAGCTAATTCTATCCAATCTATTTCATTACACCCTATCTCTCTCAGGTCTATCCAAATATTAACCTCCCATCTGCGTCTGAGTTTGTTGAATACATTTTCACAAATTCACACCCCTCCCTCCCTCAGCCTCCTTTATTAATATAAAAAATGACGATCTATGATATTATATTTTATTAGATGCTCATACTATACGAAGTTTTCTAGTTATTGTCACATTAAATATGAATTACTTCTGGTTTTGGGATTTGTTTTTATTTTAATAAACAAGACAGTAAAATATTAGTTTAGATGTTTATAGTCAAGTTTTATGTGTATCACCAGACACGCCTAATTAACCCGCTCGAATTTTTGGAAATACAAACGAAATATTTGTAGCAGAAATAACTAATTAAAAAATAAAATTTTGTAACAATAACATAAAAACCTATTTGAAATATTTTATAAATAAGCCAATGAGAAAAGTAATGCCTAAATTATTATTATTATTTTTAGCACCGCGTCTTAATACCCGTTCGGGTTGTACGCACTTACGCTAATGTGTAATGGTAGGATGATTGTGAGATGAAATGGAGGACCTACAGTTTAACGTGGAATCCGAACCACGGTGGAGGCCTGGCATTCCCCACATTCACAAGATGTCTTGTCAGAGGTGAAGGAAGGGTTTGGTAATCAGATAAATCTGTGCCAGGACCAAGGATTGAACCCCGGCCGCCAGCACAGAAGTCTGACACCTTGCCCCTAGACCACCAGGTCACCAGTAATGTCTAAAACTCATAACATTATTTAGAACTAATGCAATTTTTATTACAACCAAGAATATTACTGGCTATTAAGCTATCCGTAACTTTCACTAATTAATCTTAGCACACTGACTAAAGATAGTTAATTAATGTTTAGACCTATAGCATTTACATGGATTGGGGAAAGAAAAAGACAAATGAAAAATTATGATTTTACTGAATCCATAAATTGTTAAAGCCCATGCTCGTAGAGCAAACTAAGCAGATAAAATACCAGTACTAGAACCAAACCGCTGACACCCCAGGTAGATGTTCCCCCACCCCCTCCATTACAGGACCTCGCGATTGACGTTCACCATGATAATTAACGCACTTCTCAAGCCCCATTTGAAAGAGCTTTGCCTTGAAACATCCTCCTCCTTTCATCTTCCATATGATATGTTTACAATTAAATATATCCTTAATTAGGATTGTCTATGCGGATATTTCCACACCTCCTATACCAAATACACACAATATCCTCTAGCAAAATTCTTCCCATCCTCTCCTTCTTGTCGAGTCACCCAAAAGTTTAGAGGTACATTCATGTACAGTACTAGCTTTATACTTTTCATACGTGTGGTTAGTTCCCATGGAAAAAAAAATAATATGAAAATAGGACTTTAGAAAGCTTTCCATCACTTCAGGAAAGCAATCATTTGATGAATGACCAGTTTCCACGATTTTATGGCCTATTTCATTCATAATAAATGAACGAAGGTGGTCTAAGTACATGTCCACGTTCGAATCCTGAGCGTCTGTAAGTATTTATTTATTTAGCACCGCGTCTTACTACCCGTTCAGGTTATACGCTTTACTTACTAATTACTCTAAAGGATTAGGAATTGGGAAGGTTGAATTAGAGGAAGTGAACCCGCATTTTCGTGGAGGGGGAGTGGAAAACCGTTTAAGAAAAACCACCCCCAGTTCACCCGACCGAGATTCGAACCTCGATCTCCCCGTCCTCGGAAGTCGAGCTCTACACGACAAGCGCGTTAGCCAACTACACGTCTGTAAGTATATAGGCCTACAGGTTAGGAGAATACTGTATATAAGTGCATTAGTAATATTAGGTGAGGGAAGGGGTGTCATAAAAAATAAAGACATAAAGGGGGAGGAGAATATAATATCCTTTCACTATCGAGACCTAGGCACCCGTTAGCGGATACACCGAACCAATAAGAAGATTGGAAAGTGGTGACCTAGTGGTCTATGGGAAAGGTGTCAGACTTCTGTGCTAGCCGCCGGGGTTCAATCCTCGGTCCCGGCATAGATTTATCTGATTACCAAACCCTTCCTTCACCTCTGACAAGACATCTTGTGAGTGTGGGGAATGCCAGGCCTCCACCGTGGTTCGGATTTCACGTTAAACTGTAGGTCCTCCATTTCATCTCACAATCGCCCTACCATTACACATTAGCGTTAGTGCGTATAACCCGAACAGGTAGTAAGATGCGGTGCTAATAATAATAATAATAATAATAATAATAATAATAATAATAATAATAATAAGATTGGAAAGCACGTGGGGAAAAATGATGGTGATGGCATGGGGAAAACTTTTTTTCTTAATAAAATGAGACGTAGACGAATAGTGTTAAATGAAGGCTTACGCTCTAAAATGGAGAGAGGTAGGTAAAACCATCATGATAGTAATATAGTAAACACGAACGGGACTCAACATTTATCTTGCTATCACAGGTGATTAAGTGCGGGGAGAGAGGAAGATATCTAGTCGATTATTAAAATGATCGATCAAGCTGGCTCTCCAATAATTAATAGGAACGCAAAGTGAGCTCGATTCCCCTTTAAGGCAATAATATGAAGACAGGGTAGGGAAAAATTATCCTCATATTCGAATATGGATTGTACGTGCACACGAATAGGCTTAGATAAGGGATAGCCAAACATTTTGGAAATACTGATTATATTTTATTATCTAAAGACCCGCCTCGGTGGCGTAGTTGGCTAACCCGCTTGTCGTGTTGAGCCCGACTGCTGAGGACGAGGAGATCGAGGTTCGAATCTCGGTCGGGTGAACTGGGGGGGGTGTGTGTGTTCCTAAATGGTTTTCCACTATCCCTCCACGCAAATGCGGTTTCACTTCCTCTAATACAACCTTCCCAATTCCTAACCCATTAGAGTAATTAGTACTTAAAGCGTATAACCCGAATGGGTAGCAAGACGTGGTGCTAAATATTAATAATAATAGTAATAATAAAATAGACAACAAAAATTCAATCCATAGTCTAAATGTTGAAGACACAAGGCCTAGGTTAAGATGGTAGCCCAAAGCCCATGGCAAAATTGGCCCATCCCTTCTCCTGGCTAATGAGAGTGTTATTAGTCCAATTTGGTTTTCCGAGACGTGAGATCGAACACAAGAGTATTAACCACCACCACTCTTCACTCTGTGATGATACCGTGGTCCACAGATTGTGATTTAACGCAAAGGTTTTTTTATATCTATATCAACCCTGTGCACTTCACGGGTTTAATTGTCAAAAGCGTATGCTTTTACACGTAAAACAAATCTTTCCTCTTCCTAATTTTATAGATTAACTACAGTAGCCCCATGGCTTCTTTGGTGCTGACTGACAGCTCACAGCTGACTTCTGACAGTCAACATTTAGGTATATACCTAAATTTTGACCGTCAGAAGTGACAGCTGCTAAACACATGTTTTTGCAGATCATATTGTCCAGCGTAGGGATACATAGTTTGGTCTGGTAACTTTTCAAAGCTGTCAGTCAGCACCAAAGAAGCCATGGGGCTACTGTACTATGTTTTTTCTATCCTCCTTCAGTGCTAAACAACCCTTATAGTCATACTTGCACTTTTTTGCATTTCAAGGTGGTTTTCTGCTCTGAGAGGTAAATGGACTGTTGAGGTCTCCGGTTTTGGTTATACCTCATCTCCGGTAGGAAAGGTAGTAAGCCCTAATTTATGCATGCGCTTCGTATCGTCTGGCTGTCGACGATCATTTATTGTCCATTTTCCTAATTCAATGAATACAATGGGTCAGTTTATTTAATATCATCCGATAATTATTATTATTATTATTATTATTATTATTATTATTATTATTAGCACCGCGTCTTACTACCCGTTCGGCTTATACGCACTTACGCTAATGTGTAATGGTAGGGTGATTGTGAAATGAAATGGAGGACCTACAGTTTAACGTGGAATCCGAACCACGGTGGAGGCCTGGCATTCCCCACATTCACAAGATGTCTTGTCAGAGGTGAAGGAAGGGTTTGATAATCAGATAAATCTTTGCCGGGACCGAGGATTGAACCCCGGACGCTAGCATAAAAGTCTGGCACCTTACCCCTAGACCGCCAGGTCAACTACATCATCCGATAATGTTGTAGTTGCTGTTTGAAGGGTGACCATCGTACCCTAATTTATCGTTGGACTCTTCTTGGGGCATCCAGGTATATGGACTTATTTATGAAACCGGACGATGGTGGCAGGCTTGCCAACCTCTCTCTCCCTCGCCGTCTACCCCCACCGCCAACCACCGAATGTTTATTCACTTTGTGGTAAACAACGTGTTTTGAGGTTAGGTTTGTTTATTGGGTGAAAGTGTCATATTTCCGTACTGTTAATTGTGTGGTAAATTTTTAAATTGACAAAATAACAACCAACTGGAGCCACCGTGGTTCAACAAGTAGTATGGTTGAGGTGGCAGTACTGCAACTCATTTCAGTGACTGACGACAACCGGACGATAAGAAACGCATGCATAAATGAGGCTTAAGTGACAGCTAGAAGAAGATTATTTAATGAAGACTTTGGCTGAAAGTAACTAATATCAACATATTCGGAAATGATAAGTATTTTCTTAGTAATACTACATTATGAATAGTTATCTCCCAATAGGTTGATATTAGTTTCCTTTCAGTCAATGTTTGCGATCTAGCATATTCTTATAGCTGTCATCACCTCTCCTACCGTAGTTAGGGTATAGTTAGGAAGTAGTGGGAATAGGATGAAAGTGGACCATAAGCTATCTGGGGTGTCAGAGTTTTACTACTACTACTACTACTACTACTACTACCCCTGCTGCTACTACTACTACTACCACTACTATTACTACTACCACCACTACTACCACTACTACCACTGCTACTACTACTACTATTACTACTACCACCACTACTACCACTACTACCACTACTACTACCACTACCACTACTACTACTACTACCCATACTACTACTATTACTACTACCACCACTACTACCACTACTACCACCACTACTACCACTACTACCACTACTACGGCTACTACTGCTACTACTACTACTACTACTACTACCCCTACTACTACCACTACTACCTTATCAGCCTTGCTAAACGCTATCAGGGCCATTCACAAAGAAAAAGTGTTTTCACCAAATTATTTGTAGTATTAAGATATTCCAAGGCTAGGGTTGGTAGTGTTGTTACATTGTTCAAGTTTAATCTTCTATATAGAGGAGTTAAATGTTAAATAATCAGTGCTACTTCTCTGTAGAACATTCACTTGCACAAATATTGCCGCTGCAGTGAAACCATTTATCAAGCATTTGAACCGAGGAGATAAACAAAGGACTATTGCTGTTTCTTTCCCATACCCTTTATATTATAATTAAGGTTAATATATTTGGCTTTAATGAGTTAACTCTAAATACCAATGGTTATTTAAGTTTAAATTTGATTGTTTTACTGTTGGTCTTGCCCATCCAACCATATGTTATCATATACTTTGAGAATTAATAGTCATTTTCGAATGTATTTTTATAATATTTTATACAAGTTAAAGTGTGCATATCATCAGATTTTATTCTGGTAGTTACAGTAGCCCCATGGCTTCTTTGGTGCTGACTGACAGCTCACAGCTGACTTCTGACAGTCAACATTTAGGTGTATACCTAAATTTTGGCCGTCATAAATGACAGCTGCTAAACACAGGTTTTTGCAGATCATCTGGTTTGGCGTAGGGATACGTAATTTGGTCTGGTAACTTTTTAAAGTTGTCAGTCAGCACCAAAGAAGCTACGGGGCTACTGTAGTATGTCTTAACACAAGAACTATAGAGCTACTTAATTCAAGTAATGAGAAATGGAGAGCAGTTCAATAGAAGGGCACTGGTACTCACATGGGAATAAAATGAGAAAACTACTCCTCAGTACAGCAGGTCCAAAATTTAAACTCCGTCCTTCCCATCAACGTCAACCAGGTGCAATGTGAGTCTATCTTCTTAGCTCGTGTATCTACTTTTGTGGATGGATTCAACCAATAAAAACAATAAAATCAAATAATAAAAAGAGGGTTCCTACAAATTCCGTTTGTAAATAATTTTAATATTAGGACCCGCCTCGGTGGCGTAGTTGGCTAACGCGCTTGTCGTGTTGAGCTCTGACTGCTGAGGACGGGGAGATCGAGGTTCGAATCTTGGTCGGGTGAACTGGGGGTGGTTTTTCCTAAACGGTTTTCCACTCTCCCTACACGTAAATGCGGGTTCATTTCCTCTTATTCAACCTTCCCAACTCCTAATCCATTAGCGTAATTAGTACTTAAAGCGTATAACCCGAACGGGTAGTAAGACGTGGTGCTAAAAAAATAATTAATATTAGGCTTTTACAAAGTGAGTACTAAGCCAATTTGAATCTGACCTTAGTCAGCCACCGATACAATAAGAAACAACCCCCTCATTTAGCTAAGCTGTAGACGATCCGGCTTGCATTGTTATTATTATTATTATTATTAGCACCGCGTCTTACTACCCGTTCGGGTTAGACGCACTTACGCTAATGTGTAATGGTAGGGCGATTGTGAGATGAAATGAAGAACCTATAGTTTAACGTGGAATCCGAACCTACGGTGGAGGCCTGGCATTCCCCACATTCACAAGATGTTTTGTCAGAGGTGAAGGAAGGGTTTGGTAATCAGATAAATTTGTGCCGGGACCGAGGATTGAACCCCGGCTGCCAGCACAGAAGTGTGACACCTTACCCCTAGACCGCCAGGTCACCTACATGTACATATAGTTATACATACATATTATGTTAATAAATACAGATATAATTTTTATGAATAAATTATTTAATAATGTTGTGTGATTAATTTTGTTTCTACTTATATTACAAGGGCTACTAACAACTCGATTTAGCGATAAGGAAGGAGAACAATAACTTAGAAAAATTTCACCCACATTAATGGGAAGAAATTATGGGAAAACCATAGTAAAATCACGTATCAAAAAAGCAACCTCATTGTAATCATCTTGTTGACGGAACCAAATCAATGCAAGACTAGCACCATAGATTAATAAGCCACTTCATTTCGTTTGTAATATTAATTATTTAATATTAAAAAGTAAGACAACCATATGGGGAAATATGTATGTTTTATAACAAATTCTTGTGAGTGTGGGGAATGCCAGGCCTTCACCGTGGTTCGGATTTCCACGTTAAACTGTAGGTCCTCCATTTCATCTCCCAATCACCCTACCATTACACATTAGCGTAAGTGCGTATAACCCGAACGGGTACTTAGACGCGGTGCTAATAATAATAATAATAATAATAATAATAATAATAATAATAATAATAATAATATAATACATTCTGAAACTGTCCTCATTATGAATTTCATACACATTTACACGACGAACCATAATTGCAAATATCCTTTGCAATGTTGCAGTCGCTACCACGTCCACAGAGCGTTGAATTTTAGCGTTCAGCTTTTGAATTGTTTGAGGATGGTTTGAATATGCGGCGTTCTTGAGATATCCACAAAGGAAGAAGTTTGGGGATCGTGCCAGCCACAAATGTTGGAAAATTAATGGTCCTAGAAACATTCTTTCAAGATTATCCTTTGTTGCCCAGGAAGTATAGTCTGTTGCATTGCCTTGTTGAAACCATGTCCTATCGATGTACTCCTCTGAAATTTGAACACAAATTGTTCCATCATCATCGAATTGTAACGCTTATTCTTAGCCGCTTCGTGAAATAACGCAATGAAAATTCTGTGTCATGAGATTGCGCACCACACGCCAATTGGCTTCAAGTGCAAAGGCCTCTAATGCAAGACATGAACAATTTTCATGGCCCATACCCAAAAATTATTGGCATTAACCTGTTCGTCCAGGTGAAACCATGCTTTATCCGACCAATACCAGTCGTCAAGCTCCTCCATATCAGGTGTTGTCGTTTCATGAACCAGTGACAATAATGCAAGTTAGCAACAAAATCTCTTAGCAACAGTTGCTGCACAGCGTGAAGTTTATATGGGTACATCTTTAATGACAACCTTAATGCGTGATGAGCACTTCCGGCAGATCTTTCTGCCTTGAAATCCTTCAGATGGATTTACAGTAGCCCCATGGCTTCTTTGGTGCTGACTGACAGCTTTGAAAAGTTACCAGACCAAATTATGTATCCCTACGCCGAACCATATGATCTGCAAAAACATGTGTTTAGCAGCTGTCACTTTTGACGGTCAAGATTTAGGTACAGACCTAAATGTTGACTGTCAGAAGTCAGCTGTGAGCTGTCAGTCAGCACCAAAGAATTCATGGGGCTACTGTATTTGGTGTCAAAAACAAGGCTGCTTTGACGTCTATCAATTTTTCCTACGCCAACACTTTTTGCCGACAAAATGTTGGTGAATTCGCGAGATTTCCAGTTGTTTTAAACTTGTACAGACTCTTGATTCTTGACTTGTTCGGTGCATAAGTTTCCAGGTTGAAAGTCTCTTCGAAGGCGTTTTGAGTGGTTGCATAGCTTTCAATCTTGATGTAATGCTCCACAAGGAATAATTTCGGCTACAATCTGTACACCATGGTTCCTCATAGAAAGAGGAAACAAATGTCTACATTGGGTTTTTGAGCATCCTGTAGCTAATAAACGTAGTTTTAATGGTCAAGGTCATTGTTATTACATGAGCCTAATCTGTGGTAGATTTTTCCTATGTTTACTATAGCTCTCTAATGCATTAGTGGCTCCGAGTTTTTCTCTTATTTTGGTTGTCTCTGCTGATAGGTCAACGGGTTTCCTAGGGTTATCCAATATCCAAATATACAGTTTTGTTTGCAAAAACTCCTAACATGATTAATATTAAGTCCACACCATTTAGCTGTATTATTTCTATGTGTTTTTATATTTTATATTTATTAGGGATATAAACTTTGAGAACGGATTTGTGCCTTTTAACATAAAACACCATAAACTATAAGTGATTAGGATGATGAGTGACAATGCTATGAAAGTAACTAATATATAAAAGGAGAAAAGGTGATTAAATCATCTTGCGTTTAAATAAAAACTGCCATTTGCACCCACCTGCATACTGATTCAAAGTCAAGCAAGTAATCCCACACTTCAGTCAGTTATTTACTGTTTCCTCTTCTAATATAGGTTATATTCCTTCAGATAAGCCTTAATTATTTGGTAAAATTATGTCTGTAATTTTTGGAGCTGTATCTACAAAAATATAGAAAATTACAAATAGGAGAAAAATTCATTTGATAATATTTTATTATTTTATTGTGATTTTTCTTTTAGCATCACGTCTTACTAACCGTTCGGGTTATACGCACTTACGCTAATGTGTAATGGTAGGGTGATTGTGAGATGAAATGGAGGACCTACAGTTTAACGTGGAATCCGAACCACGGTGGAGGCCTGGCATTCCCCACATTCACAAGATGTCTTGTCAGAGGTGAAGGAAGGGTTTGGTAATCAGATAAATCTGTGCCGGGACCGAGGATTGAACCCCGGCCGCCAGCACAGAAGTCTGACTGACACCTTACCCCTAGACCACCAGGTCACCCGACTATTACATAACTTACAAATAATATTCTTTCTTATATTTTCTCATAAGCCAAAGTAATTAATTTGGTTGATTTATGCTTTCTATAACTGTAAGCTTTTAATATCAATAACACTAAGCTTAATCGATCTTGACGGAATACCAGAATAGAATCTACTATCCCCACAGGAGCAAGCGGCAATCGGGTTCGGTTAGTACAAGCTAATGACCGGAAGCAATTTAAGCAGCAGGGTGGTAAACCCCTTCAGCAATAACAATCACACATGTCTGACATGTTCAGACAATGAAGTCATCTCCACTATGTGCAACATGACAAGCCTGCATCAGGACTGGTGGTAGGGAACTTTTTTTTTTTGTCTTTGAGAGGGGTGGAGAATATTTTAGAATAATAGGTAAAGCCTCGGTTACACGGACCTAGCTACTAGTAGCTAGTAAAATCAATGAACTAGCGGCGTGTGAACCCTCAAATAGCGGGTTGTAGTACTCGATAGCAAGTGTTTACCAGCAGCTAATAAAGTTAGCCGTGTTTTAGTAGTGGCTGGTAAAGTTAAAGATGTTTTACTACAAGCTAGTAAAGTTAAACACGTTTTTACTAGTGACTAGCAAAGTTAAGCGTAATTTACTAGTGGCTAGTAAAGTTAAAAACATGTTTTTACTAGTGGCTAGTAAAGTTAAATATGTTTTACTAGTGACTAGTAAAGTTAAAAACATGTTTTTACTAGTGGCTAGTAAAGTTAGACATATTTTACTAGTGACTAGTAAAGTTAAAAAAAAGTTTTTACTAGTGGCTAGTAAAGTTAGACATATTTTACTAGTGGCTAGTAAAGTTAGACATATTTTACTAGTGACTAGTAAAGTTAAAAAAATGTTTTTACTAGTGACTAGTAAAGTTAGACATATTTTACTAGTGGCTAGTTAAGTTAAAAAAATGTTTTTACTATTAGCTAGTAAAGTTAGACATATTTTACTAGTGACTAGTAAAGTTAAACATGTTTTACTAGTGGCTAGTAAAGTTAGACATATTTTTTTTACTAGATGCTAGTAAAGTTAAAAATATGTTTTTACTATTGGTTAGTAAAGTTAAGCATGTTTTACTAGTGGCTTGTAAAGTTAAACAGCGCAAATCAATTCCACAAGATCACGTGACTGACCCGCCACTAGCAAATAGCGTTCAACTATTTCCGTTTGAGCCATACGAAATAGTGCTAGCGCTAGTAGAAATTGAATACAAGCGTCTCAAAACATCACAACTTACATCCCACAAACAACATTTAAACACAACAACCAAGCAGAAAATACTGTACTCGCAGCTAGTTTAACTAGCCTCTTGTGGCAGGGTTAATGGCCGCTAGTAGTTCTTGCTGGTAACATCAACTTTTAATACCGGAAAGTACCCGCCTCGGTGGCGTAGTTGGCTAACGCGCTAGTCGTGTTGAGCTCGACTGCTGAGGACGGAGAGATCAAGGTTCGAATCTCGGTCGGGTGAACTGGGGGTGGTTTTTCCTAATTAGTTTTACACTCTCCCTCCAATCAAATGCGGGTTCACTTCATCTAATCAACCTTGCTAATCCATTAGCGTAATTAGTACTTAAAGCATATAACCAGAACGGGTAGTAAGATGCAGTGAATAATAATAATAATAGCGGACAGTAAACTTTCCACATGTGATACAGACTTAAGTGACATCCCCAAGCCAGAAGCGAATCAAGGGGCTCTTCCTAGGAAATATTTTAAATATTCAACACTTTTCGAGGCTATTTGGTTGTATTACAATAAGGTGATTGGATTTTATGCATTTAATCCCACACATGACCATAGCTTTTTTAATATAAAATAAATGCCAGCATAAGAAATTTGAAGTGATTTTTAAAATTTTAATATGTGGTCCCACAAAAAAAAACTTTCATAATTTTGAGTGTGCTATGCTTTTTAATGTTGTTGGTGCTATCCGCAGCTGACACTAAATAATAATAATAATAATAATAATAATAATAAATTAAAATAAAACAAAGGAAGTAAAATAATTTGAAATTAATATAGTTAATTGAAGATAAATGTTCATTACACACACACATTAAATATATTTTGCTTCACAAATCAAAGATAAGAGGATAGTTAATTCTTGAAATAAGTCAAACTAGATTACTGAAAAAAAAAGTTAAAGTAAGACACCATATTAATTTAAGTAAACCTCATTAACAAATTTAAAAAAATATATGAATTTTAACATTACTCATTTTATATTTATTTTTCATGCTAGACAAATCCAGAAGAGGAAAATCTGTTATAGAGGGGAGCAACATTCTCTTCAACTTGTCGCTTATGGACCGCTAATTTTGAATAAAGTGTACATAGCAATCATATTTCGTTTTCTTCTGTAAACCTATTTGGTACAATGGTAGGTTTATTTCAACAAAATTACTCTCAGAAAGCTGCAACCAAAGAAGGGGATGGAATCCATTTTGTTATGTTATGCTCTACTCGACAGACAAGCCCTGTCTCGCACGGTGTGAGGCTGGCGAGTAGAATCCGCTCTCTATTCGATCGTGTGACGTCAGTTTTTTCAGCGCAGAAGTTTAAAAATTAGGGGTTTGCGAGATTGTTTGCGAGATGAGAGAAATACTCTAGCGAATCACTACTCTCATGTTTCAAAATTAAGGGTCCTGGCTCTGCCGCTACTGTATGTGGACCAGAGAGCTATGAGCACTAGGAGTTAAATAAGGGGAATAAAGAGGCCAACATTTGGGACATCATGGACCAAGTGGAATCTGTAACCTCTCCACCCTAGGTTGTTTGGTCTAATGTTATGCTAAAAATTTTTTAACATTGTTGTGATGAAAACAGTAATAGAAGACATATTTCCAAATGTAAATGAGAAGCTTGGAATTTGAACTTACTTTTGTATAATTTTTAAAATCTTAACAAGAATTGGGTGAGTAAATAAATATGTACACACCAATGCAATTAACTGTGGTATTTTACTTGTTAATTACATACAATTAAATCGCCTTAAATACCTTTCACTCTCATTCTCTATTGTGGTCCATTACATTAATGTTGCGGTAGTTGAAAGTAGCTTCTGTGGTTTAAATGTTATCATAAACATAATCAACTCGTTATAGCTGCACCTAGAGCTTTAATAATATCAAATTGTATCATTGAGTCGAATAACGTCACAAAGAAAATCTATTGGTTGAGAAAACTGTAGGAATAGAGATTTTAAAAAAACGCTATGATGGCTGTTTATCTTAAACTGGCAGACTCACACTGCATTTCACTGCCATTGACAGGGTGGTTTGGGTTCAAATCCTTATCGGAAAAAACTTCAACAACATTCAATGCCAAAGTGGGTGAGTTTCCACTAAACTACCCAAATCATTATTACTTCTTCCTTTCAAAGGTTAATAACCCTTGTATATATTGTAAATGTAAATAAAACTTAAATTTTTAAAATGGTTTATTTATTCTTTAATTGAAATTAAAATGGGACTATGATCCGGGATATTACATACCATTATGTTTAATCTTAAATAATATGAACTCCATATCATGTATACATGATTATTTTGTGAATACAGTATCAACCCATACATTATGTTTTTGGGTTTCCAAATTAACATAATAAGAATTTGTGAAAATTTAATTGGGGTTTCATTATAATATGGTTGTGGTTATGGTTTGACTCCCTATTAAATACTAATTTTTTTTCTTTATTATTTTCAAGTTGTGAGTTTCTAAAAAATTTAACACTAAATTAATTCTTATGTAACAATTTAGTTTTAAAATTTAAATATAAATATAATTTAATGAATAATACAATTTATGTCTACAATATAAATCAAGTATATACATAAATAAATAAAGCTATTGATAATTTTAAAGTAAGATTAAACTTAATATAAAATTAAAATTGCAAGGTCATATAAAATATTCATTAGGAAAACAAGAGTTTTTCAAAGAATTCTGAAATGGAGGGAAATATATTAGACAGCATTTACATTCTATTTTATATATTTATAAATATTATATTGGCCCCTAGGTTCAACATTTTTATTATTTATTTAATAATATACTTTTTTTTTTCCAGGAGTGATCCATTACCACAATATGTCAAAATCAGTTAACCTTTAAAATATTTTAGTGCTTTTTATATGATAGCGCATACAATAAATTTAATTACATCTCCTTTTTTAAAAATTTAATTACATCTTCTTTTTTTATGCTTTAAAATGGAGCAAATACAATAATTTTAAAAATAAACATTAGTGTATTATTAGAATTTATTCACAGTCTTTTGTGTGTGTTTTAATTATTGTTGAAGTTTTAATATAGTTATAACATAGAATGTTTTAGTAAACAAGTCATAGGTTACTTACCAATGAAGTTTACACACATTAATATTTGACTGTAGTTCATTAACAAAGCTGCTAAGAACCATGCCCTGATAGTTAAATCTTATATCCATATATTATAGTGAAAGCTCAGAGATGACCAATGTGATATTTAAACAACACATTTTGAAATAAATATTTCATCAATGTTAATACCAGAAAAAAAACAGTGTTGATAACAAAAATAATATAAAGTATTTTAATAAGAATTTGTAAAGGATTCAGTTTTTCATAATATAAACATTTGTTTCAATAATTTTCTAAGAAACTATGTTTCTTTAACTTAATTTGTTATGCCCTAAGGATAGCTATTTTAAATCGCAGAATAAATTTAATATCGTTAAATATTTGAATAAAATTTGTATATACTTTAAAAACTACACTAGTTGTAGTTTTTTGAAATTTATTTTTAGGTTACTATTTACTGTTGAAAATAATACAAAGTTATTAAAGAAAAATGTTTTTATTAATTAAAATCATATAAGGATTATGGTTCCTGTAAAGTTTCAGCTAGACATAAATTTATTTTTAACAAATGTTTATATAACTTATAACAAGGGGATATTGAAAATTAACTTAGATCCCCTTAAATACCTGTTATGCATATTTTAATTATTGTTTCGATAGTTGATTAATATTTGGTAATTGGCATGCTGATATTAAAAGGTATTATCTATTTAGTTATTATTTTATTTATATTTTAGAACTGATTTCTAAAATGTAAATTTCTCCCCAGAATTTGGAGTCTCATATTGTTTCCAGGTGAAATTGGGTGAACTGTTTCAAAATTCAACCTCATCTTGTTCATTTAACCTAAATAGTTTCAGTCTCTGAAAGTCAATTATGGCACCAGACCCTACACTCCATTCACCCTGATAGGGGGTTAGGGAATAGGCTTACCTTGTCTGTACACACTATGGCATTAACTTATAAGCTACACCTTGCTGTAAACAACCAAGGTAAGCTACCTTTCATTGCAAGTGGAGGTAATTATTAAATTACACAATAAACTATCTGAAAATTATAACAAGGTATTTAAAGTAATCTCTAAAATTCAATGTCCCAATTTAGTATTCAATAAGTTCAACAACCAATGAAAATAAATATGTAAAAAAACATGTTTTACAATAGATTATAATGATAGAGATTGTGTTTCTATGTATAAAATATATAATTTTAAAACAGTTAACTTTAATTCTAAATTAAGTAACCTTATACAAAAAATATAATTTGGTCCAAAACAAGATAATGAATTAAATGTTGCAATCACTTTTACTGGTTTGTCTTAGTATGGTTTTAACTCCATGTCACATTTATTTATTTGATTCTTAAACATTTAATTTTTAGGTGTGAATATATATATTTAATTTAGTTAAGAATTGAAATTTTTAAGGGCGCCTCACAAATTCAATATTACTGACAATATGTACTGACAGTTGACAGTGATACAGTCATTACTTGAATATTGAGCTCACACAATCAATATTACAAACAGTATTTTGGTCAGTACTCATCTTACTGGTGATGGATAGTTTGTGTTGAAATTGTTCTAGCTGTAGGGCTGAACAAGAATAGAGGCTGAAAGCGAGGGTTTGAAGATTGGATTGCAAAGCGTGAAAGATGCACACATCTAACACCATTCAAAGAAACATAGATTTCCGACCCTGATAATTTCAAGAATTATCTTAGAATTAGCCCCATTGTTTTTAAAGAGTTGTTGCGGGTTGATGATTACCCGAAGTTACAAAGCCCTCCTTTATCTTTCACTTTGGGCATGGCTTCTGTTATTTAAACAAATACTTTAAAAGTTTGCTCACCATAATATGTATGCATTCGTTGATCACTGATGTAATACTGACGAAAATATTGTTATAACCCTCACATGTTCAATATTACTGACAGTATTGCTGTCAAAAAAAAAGCAAGTACTGAAGGGAGTTGGCATCATTCCATCATATACTGACAAACCATCAATATCTACCTCACATGATCAGTAATACTGACAGTATACAAATACTTTCAGTAATACTGTACGTGTGAGGTGACCTTAAATATCACTGACAAGAAAAGGGGCTTTATTTATTTTATATAGGTAGTATTATTCTTAGTTTTAGTCAACTGGTAGGTCCAGGAAAATAGACGACCTAGTTTGTTGGAAACAATTAAAAAATATAAATAAATGAATCCATCTAGTTGATATTGAAGCACTCCTCTTGTTTATATTGTTGTCAATATTCCTAAATAAACTATAAGAAGAGATATATCACTGTGACTGACCAATTTATAAACTAGGGATGTTTAATGGCTTATGACCCTATTTAATTACAATATCAACAAATATCTATGTGTAGATGTTTACAAACATTTTACAAACATTTAACTATATAATATGGAGTCTATCAAATACCATAAATATGTATAAAGAAATAGAAAAAAAAAATTAGTGTTTTATTATTGAAATTTAAAAATGATTTGGAACTGATATTATTAAAAATTTACTCATTCACCCTGGAAGGCATGAGGTCTAAATGTCAAACCCATTAATTTGTCTGCCAGTCACGGGCAGGGGGCAGGTCGTGGTTAGAATATCAACGGGGTGTACTGAGGGTGGTTTTTTTCTAATTGTTTCCCACTCTCTCTACACACAATTTTGGGTATAGTTCCAATAACATATATCTTACTCAACCCTGCCACATTAGATTAATTAATCTATTTAACTCAAATTAGTAATGAGACGTGGCGAAAAATAATAATTAATATAGCCACACAATAGATGAGAATATAAACATTACTTTCCATTGCTTGTAAATCATGTTATGTGGGTAATTTAATACAATTATTTGATAGCATTCTATGTTTAACTATTTATTTAAATATTTCAAAGGTTATTAATTTTGAATATTAGGAATACTTATCATGCATTAGTTTGAAAAACGTTTGATATAATTCCCATTTTAAACTTAAAAACCTATAGAATTAAGCACGTTGCTTAGCTGTGATGTAGCTTAAATTTGAAATAGGAGCTCCCAGTTAATATACATTCTATTTATTAGCCGAGCTTTAAAGATATATCATTGAAACAAAAGTCAAACTTTCTTAAATAGTGTTAAAAAAATAGTCCTACATTGTCCCAACATTTTTTGATCTCAAAGTAATTTTTTTATAAACTCATATTTAATATAATCTATAACTTAGTCTATTTTGTTTATTCATGAACCCTGTAGGAATCATTCTGCTAGGATGTAGATTAAAAAATTCTGCGAAAGCATATCTTTGTCTGGAATAGAAAACAAAAAAAATCTAATTTTGGAATGAAAGTCAATGCTGTCCAGGTGTAAATAATAAATTGAGTGTGTATACTTGTCATCAGAAGAGGGGAAGTGGTATCAGAATATAAACAAGATGCCTTACGCCATAAACTGATTATTTACTTCCCTCTTTTTCTATTTCGTATATTGGTGTCTAAGTGTGATAGTGCTTGAGTACTTAGGTGAGTCAAGTTAAAATGCAGCCCTTTTTGCAAAATTGCTTTGAATTTACCAAGTAAGCAATGTGATTAACTTAAAAAAATATGTTTTTATTTATATTTTAAAACCAAAATAGTGAACATCTGTCTTTTTTTCACCTACGATAAATGGTGAGATGGAAACATTTGTTATTGATTTATATTGAGAAATAAGGAAATAAACTTGTTTTGACGGTAAAAAATATGTTATATACTTTCTTTAATAAATACATAAAAAGAAGGAGAATGATTATGGGAAAAAAATAAGATAAATATTGTAATTGTATATTAAATAAAGAAAGGTATTTGACACTATCTTCAAATCTACCTATCATTCGTATACATAGTAAACTTAAAATAGTATCAGGTTTATCTTATTTGAACAGACTATTTATTTTAATTTATACGTGTTGCTAAAATTAATCATTTTTAAATCTAGTTATAAATCATAGAAAATAATAGAAGGTATAGATAGATACAACCAAAACAATTAAACACGCTTGAAAAATTACCCTCCGTGCACCTTTAAAAGATTCCACAGATATACAATAATTTGCGGGGCCAATGCTTTTTTTGACCGACAGAGCTGTTTTTTATATGCTATAGTTCTACCTGTAGGGTGAAGGAAACATAATACAACCTCTATATGGGTCAGAACAGTCCAATTTTATAGGAAGACCCCATCTGAGAGCTTGAAAATAAACTAGACACAATATCATGTATTAATATGTCATGTCATTTTATCTTCAGCTGTCACTTTATATAATATATATATATGATCAATACCTGTAAATGAAGACTAATATATTAGTAAAATGTAATAAATTTTAGCCTAAAACGTATGTTTGAATTTTATAACAGGCTCTTAATATCAAAATTGAACTGTTATTTAGCTCAACGATCATAGAACTTATAAAACGAAAACGTTTCATGTTTGCTAAAGAGACACTGGAAATGTGCACCTGGGTGTTCAGATTTAAAATTGGGTTATGAGATAAAACGGCTCCAGCCTGTATTATTTATAACTTATATATTAAAATATCGAATAAATTAATACGATAAGCCACCTTACTACAGGTTTTGGAAACCATATTATTTTCTGACCTATATCATCATGTTTTTAAGGATCTAGGTTAGAAGCTTTCACCAAGTGGTGATTACTGTGGAAATAGAATTTAATTTTGATATAAAATACATCTGATGTGTTTCTCAAATATAAATATTTGTAATTTTTTTTTTGTGATCAAAGTTTGATTGGATGCTACACTTTATTAGCTAATAGTGCCAAACTTCAAATAGTAAATGTTTTTTTTATCTTTATTATAACAATACTTTTTAATTTTTAGAGTACCAATGGTTGATAGTAATTAGTTTTTTAGAATACCTTTATAGTTTAATTTTGAAATCTTTGTTTTGCCATTTATAGTAATATTTATAATTTTGGAACACCCAATATAAAGAACCCAGAAAGTTTGTCAAATCTTATATAATGAAAAATATGAGAATAACACAATAAACTGCCTTCCTTCAAAACTTAATTGTCCAATTATACCATTTCACAAGTTGTCATCATAATCATTTCCCAAATTTAGTTACCCACGTGTTGTTCATAAGCAACCCCCCAAATCTCCCTGTCGTATAATTTGTATTCTTCACACTTAAACCATATTTTCTCCACCTCTGATCTCACAGTTTCCATACATTGTTTCTTTGACTTTCCAATTTTTTTTTTCCCCTTTCAATTTTATATAAAAGTATCTCCTTGTGGTTCTAGTGTTATACATACTCATCACATGCCCATACCCCTGAAGTCTGCACTTTCGGCTGTCCTTGTCTAATAGGGTACATGTATCTAATCCACATATAAGAATGTTAACAAAGTGTGAAACATAGTTAATAGTTCTACTTTATTCAATTTAATTCCTTTTTTAGATTTACAATTGGTTAAATTTTCTTTCATATTAGTGTAATTTACTTTAAAAAGTGAGTTAACCCATTTCTATTCTACTTGTATTCTTACTCAGTTTTAAGGTTTTCTGGTTACTAACGCCTGTTATTTTAATTATTACTGTGTACATTATTTTTATTAATTCTCCTGACTTGCGGCTTACTGTTAAAAATTTAACCATTTTTATATAACAACACTCCAGTGTTTAACCTTTTTACTCTTATCATTGTATGTTTTATCTAATGCTTTGACTTTAATTAAAAATAATGCTATGACGCATTAACAATCACTTCTTCTATTCAACTTTTTGCATTCTATTTATCCGTATTATCAAGCATTATCTAAGTCTGTATTATTGTATCATATCTTACACTCCTTACGAAAGAGTATTTTAGAATGTTAATTATGCTTTCTGGGGTATTTTTATATCCCACAGTAGGTTTCTCATTAGACTGTAGAAATATGAAGAGTTCTGTGTTCTATTGAGTATTTACTACTTAAATTTTGGTTCTTTGAGATGTTGCTTCTAAGCTATTTGAAGTTCGAAACTGATTATAGTCTAGTTTCCTCCAAAAGGATGTCTGAACTGATTCCTTATCTGTTAGCCGTCATTCCACTTTCTTAATTTTACTGATATTTACCTAGAAATCTCTGAACTTGTTGTTCCAAGCATTCATATTCTCCTGGAATTTCACATAAGATTCTTCCGTACTTCCATTTCAAACTCACCCCAAATCAAAATATAGTCTTCAAATAATATGGTGTTAGGTTCACCATCAGTTTCCTTGATAGATTTTATGATTGGGTCCATTACTATGATAAATAGAAGTGGTAAGCAAATTCCTTGTTGTATTCTTCTTGTTTCAAAGCATTCTGATCTTCAATTCTCCATATAGACACAATTGTTTTATTTCTGGTATAATCGATTCATTTTTTCAATGAGGAAGTTTGACTGACTCATACCTTTCATAAATTCCCAAATATTATTCCTTAGAACACTATCATAAGTATTTTCGATGTATAAAAATATCATCAAAAGATTTTTCACCACTCTCCCACTACTTCTCCATTAGCATTCTCGCTGCAGATATAAAGTATGTATCAATTCGGTTATTCCTACATCCCCTTTTCTCTTCTTCTAATTGTGATTCTACCACCTTTCTCATTTTATTCTCTAATATCCTTTCTAGCACCTTCAAATGTGTGAAGTAGTGTGATGTCCTTATAGTTTCTATTTCCCTGTAGTGTCACGAGTTATGTAGCTATAAAATATAATCTTGGATTCCAAAACACTTTATTATGTGTTAGAATAAAATAGTTAGCTCAAGATGAATTAACAATCTAACATTTTGGAGCTTTATAGTGTTTACTGGCATAAACCATTGGACTAAATTATAGAAATAAACCTTTATACTAATCTGACGAATTTGGTT
The DNA here is from genome assembly GCA_902151425.1 of Timema shepardi. Lineage (NCBI taxonomy): Eukaryota > Metazoa > Arthropoda > Insecta > Phasmatodea > Timematidae > Timema > Timema shepardi. Next base: position 95,295 of record CABFVX010000508.1, on the reverse strand, counting down.
AGGTAAAACATAATTTATTAGAGACAGAAGTTTACACTAAAATCTTGGCTGTAGTCATCATTCAATATAATGCTACTATTCTCTTGCAACGTATTTATGACATTAAATATATAATAATCTACTGTACATAAAATATAAATAATATAAATGTGAAAATTGCTTTTTAAAATCAAATAAAATATTGATACAATTCGAATACACATAATATAAATTTATGAAGTCTATATCTATAATCACTATATTTAATGTAGGTAATAAATTAATTAATAGGCACACACAAATAAACTAAGCTTTTTGTCTATACTTATGGTAAAATTACACCAAAATATAGCGTTTATGCATGTTAAATATTACATACACCTAATATTCTCTATATCCTTTATGTGTTTTAGAATCATATTTGTAAACATTTACCTAACCGCTTTGTTCAAATAGTTATTTAAATACTTAATAAATATCTTTTAGCTAAAATAATATGTTTTGAAAAGTAGGAATAAATTCAGTGTATCATCATTTAGAAAACTATTATTATTCTGGAGAGACAATGTCACTTTTTTGTGGTAGGTATGTAAAATTGAGAAAACTAATATGCTATAAATGTAGCAAGTGAATATGTGAAATATTTCTATATTTGGACTTTGGATAAAAATATGGCTTTTTAAGACTCATGCCACAAAATTTCAAAACGCTATGCGTACTTATGTGTATTGTCAGTGTTGGTGGACGTAGCTAGTATAAATATGTTTTGCCAATGGTTTTTATATACAATATCTGGCGAGCATGTTTTTGTTCAAACTATAGTTGTCATTCAATCAGGTCAAGTTATACTATGGAATATATGTAACAAACACTTGAGTGTTATGTACCACAACTTAAAATATTATCTTGATAATATATTGATACACACAGTTTTAATGTGTCTTTACTAAATTTATAAACATGTTTGAGGGGTTATAATTTACATGTTTACTCACATAGATAGTGGCACAACTAAAAAACACGCCATGCTTAACTATTCGAATGGTTTGAGGCTATTTATGGATATACTGGTTTAACAATCATCTAGTATTAAAGCTCTGGTCATAGAGTGGGTTTACATTCATGCAAATCTCATAGTTAGTAATAAATAGTGCATATCGTATATTGCACAATTCATAAGAAAAATAGATTGGTTTATATTTAAACGTAGTGTTTAAATTATTACTTAAATTGATATTCTTTTATTCATATAAAACTGCCTAACATCTTTTTAATATTAGATAATAACTCTAAAAATATTTTAATCTAAGGTTCACTCGGAAAACCACTTTAGTTATATTGTATTGTTTTACCTTGAAATTAACCAGGTTTATGTTTACTCTGTACTATTAAATCAAATTTGATTTTTATTGGGTTCTAATTTCATTATTGTCATGACTTTTATGGTATAACCCCTTCTCAATAACAGAATACAAATTATTAAATTTCCACTTTATTTTAAATCATATATACAATCGTAGTCATTGATGCCAAAACAAATAAAATTGGTGAATAAAAAACATGTATGGCACTCACAAGGCATTTCAAACATGAACACAAAAGCTAATTTCCATTTGCTTGTATACTGGCTTTTAGTTGGCTAAATTCTCTCTTCGCATTATTATTGGCTGATAAGTCTCAAATTCAATGCATGCCTAAAGCTAAATAACTTAAAGTTAAATCAACTTTATGCATTATGCATTATTTACTAATCATTACATATCGATTGTAAAGGATTCCATTGAAAATAATTTATTTCAACTTCTTGCGCACAGTTTCCTATGCACTATTTGCTATTAGCTATGCATTATGCACGAGTATAAACCCAGACATACTCAATCATCAGCGTCAATGTGCTAAACCATCTGTAAGCATTCTTGCACATGGTATTAGCATTATTACGTTAAGCTGTGTTCAAGCTGGGTACATAAGGAGCATACCAGGTTCCTATGAACGTCTTTAAAAACATCAGTGATATTTCTTGACTAAAAGCTATGTGGGTGTCTTGGGGTGACAAAATAAATAATATTATGGTTTGTTGAGTATAAAATATTCAAGTATTCTAAGATAACCTTAATAAGTCTAACGAATGTATTAATAATTATGTTTAAAACTTATTGTTTTATTACTAGCCAACATATTTGAAATAACCATGTCCATTGAAAATAAGATAATTAAAATTGTATGGCTATATTAAATAGAATCTCCCAAGGATATTATTTATGTTTTCATAAATATTCATAGGTATTGTTCTGATCCTGACAATATTTTGGAACTTCCTAAGGCTTGCTATCCGAAGCGATTTTTAATAAATACTATACAATATTAACTCCCTAATATCCAATAATAATTAATTCTAAATTCACATTTTGAATTTACGGAAAGGAAGATATGAGTTTCTAAATATATAGGATTATGTTGACTACTCCATTTCAAAGGGGACTTAATTGATACCGATGTTTATTTGGAAACATCAAATTAGTAAACATTTAAAAACAATACCGTTATTTTAGATACTATTATATAATATTCTGTTAATTGCCTTAAGACCAAACTAATGATGCTATTTTGTTAAGGCATATGTAATTTTTCTGTCGAAGTTATTGATAATATATTGGTTATTTTGTGTAAGTTGTGGATGGTGGTTACTAAAATATTTTACATATTGTGTATAACTCAAGGATATCCTAAAACTATTTTCAGAAACATCCATATGATAACACAAGGACGTTCACATGAAGTTAAATTGTTTATCAACAAGAAGACAAAGACTACTCTTGGGAATATTAGGAATAACTAAATAATATATGGATTTAACTAAATAATGTGTTAGGACGTCACTGGTAACAAGGTATGCTACCTATAGGCCAGATATAATACGTTAAAAATAAGTTTAAAAAATGTCTTACAAGAAATAAAACTTGTAGACATATTCTCTCAAACCTCTGATTGAAACTATATAAATTATCCCCCAAAAAATTGTACTCAAGATAAAGTGCGCCCTTGGTACTAATGAGCTCTGGGATAGTCATAAACAAAGAGGCAGTACTTGCCAACACGCAACAAATTTTAAACTGGATTATTGTTGTAGTACACGATCCTCAGGAGTTTAAAATGTGCTTCCAATATGGGCTTGCACCAAAACTACCTGCCTTAGTTGATAGTGTATTTTTAAGGAAAATTAAAAAGTAAACATATTTCAAAGCTTTTGAGGGTGAAGACTGATATC
>CABFVX010000508.1:68564-91949 GCA_902151425.1 Timema shepardi | reverse complement strand
CCCCCGATAACTGTGTTTACGTTATGGATTGTGGCCACTTACTTTACTGTGCTATATGGCCTCAAACTGGCACTTATAAGGATGTGCTCAAAGGCTATATATTGTACGTTAAATCACACCATGGAGAAAAATGTAACATCATATTTGGTGGATATCCGAACCAGCTCGCCATAAAGAGCTGTGAGCAGAAATGAAGTGTTGTTAATAAAGCTGAATCTGATGCAGAGGGTCTCATTTTGTCAACCACCACTGATAAAGCAAGAGATGTATTGGATGCCACCGTAGTTTGCCAGGATACAATCTGATGCAGAGGGTCTCATTGTGTCAACCACCACTGATAAAGCAAGAGATGTATTGGATGCCACCGTAGTTTGCCAGGACACAGATGTACTTGGTCTTCTTACTTCAAAGGAATCCATCTCTGACAGTCATCTTCTTTCATCTGGCTTCAAAGCAAAGATACCTTGTTTAACATTCCTCGACAGAAGGCTGTTTGGGTGAGACCTGCGATTTTCTAATTCTTGCATATGCATCATCAAGATATGATAGTTCTTCAGATCCCTACAGCCAAGGCAAAGTGAAGGCTATTGCTATCCTTTAGAAAGATCTTGAGTTGAGGTCAACTCTAACAGTTTTTAAACTGCCTCCAGCCTCAAAAAAAGACACTACTTCTGACTCTACCTGTATGGTTACAGTAAGAGTGAAAACCTCGATGAACTGTGCTACTTCAGGTACAACAATATTGTATCCAAACAGTAAGTAAATTGGGCTTTAGATCTTGCAGAATTTCCTCCAACCAATCATGTGGCTACACACCACCTACCTTTTATACTTGAAAGTGCAGCACTGGAATGTAAATAGGCTGGAGCCTGCATTATAGTGCTAGAATAGCAAAAATGATGGGCTGATTCCAGTGATTTCCTCCAAAAAGTGTGCACTACCAGAATTATTAAAATCAGTGTCATGTACTTGAAAAAGTTAATGCTACAACAACCACTGTGAATGAGTGAAGGCAAGGACTACAATATTTACCAATGTGTGCCACATGTCAAGGACTGTCTTGTGAAAACAGTACGCAGGTTTTTGATGGCGATTTTGAAGATTACATTGATGAGACTATCTAAAAATGATTTGCCTATAGCTGCATTAGGTTTAACATGTAGGAAAACACATAGATGATAAAGTGTAATTCTTGCATGCATCATCCATGGGCTCATTTTAGTTTTGATTTTGTTTGAGTGAATTTTAGTTTGAGTTTATTTTATGTTAGTAGAAAACTTGTTATTACATTAAAAATTTGATTCTCTGTAGCTTTTCTTTACACATATTTGTTTGAGTCACACGCTATCAACATACCAGACCCACTATGACGACATGCATTACGTTATCTATATGGGATATAAGTTTGACACTATTTTATGACTTTAGAGTTTTTCAAATAAAAAATGGTAGTGACAAAAGTGTATGAAATTAGAGGGCTAGAAACATTAATGTGAAATCCTGTCTTGTATATAGAATTATTTTTTTTTACAAAAAAGATAAATTCCAAATTTTGGCTGCCAATTTTTAAGATTGTGGCCTTAGCACAATTTTTTTTGGACATTTTTTGAATTTAAATAAGAATGCTTAATAGTAAGGAATAGAGAGAATATGTCTACGAATTCCCTTACTCGTAATTTTTTTTTCTGAAATATCTAAAATGACCGCTCTACTAGGGGACAACTGGGCATACAGAAGAGAAGCAGGGCCATCAAGATTTGCATACGATACTTATGTGACGTTTCATTTAACATGTAATACAATTAAGAACTATCTATCATTTTAACGACAGTGAATATATTGGTTTCATGAATTTAATTTTCTTTACTATCATTCAAATATTGGTACATATATGTAATTATTTTGCTAGCGTTCAAGAAAATTGTAATAAACCATTTGTATATTAATTATAATTTTTAATGAAAATTAGAATTTATTAAGTAAAAAAATAACAATGTTACATAAGGACTAGTAGAGACATTCATCTTTTAATAACGAGGTTTTAACTATCTATGCATTAGAAAAAACAAAATAAAGTATATTTCCGCTTCACATATTTATTTCTAGAAATAGTTTCAAAATACGTGATTATAAGTTAAGATTTTTTTTTAGAACATATGCATGATGGATTATAATCCTGATAAATAAAACACATTAAGAATAAGCTGCACTTCCAATGTGTTAGTTTAGTGAAGTACATCCTATAACAAAGTAAATAATTTGTGTTAGTTGCTAAATCTGTATGTCTCTACTAATTAGCTTATTTTATGAATAGTATTCTTAGTTATGTTCATGAAACAGTCATTTAAAGTCTATCCTTAATTTAATTTACAATCAGTACTAAACTTAAGGAAGGGTTGATAATACATTACCTAAACAATCTATAAATACTGTGAGTTAATAGTTCAAAAATAAATTTCAGCTAGTATCCTATATCATGATAATAGGGGTACCTTATGTTAAATTTAATAAGTGTAAGTCTTAACTTATGTTTCCATTAACAGTGTCTACAGAATTACAGTTTAAGCAATATTTATATATATTGCCCACATTTATTTAAAGATGGGAAAATATAACAATTATACAAAAAACATCAATTTTATTTAACCATTTCAGTCGTCTTCTCAAACAAATAAGAAAACTTGAAATACTATTCTAAACTGTGAATTTTTACTCTGGCTACTATCATTACACTTAACATAAAATGTTGTTTACTCTATGTTAATTTCAGACACAAATATAAAGTATGAATATATGTACAGTTTACTTATACACAGCCTTATAGGTTCTTTCATAGATGTGTGTACTAAAAATTATCTATTATGTCAGCAACGTTTCTGAGTTGACTACAACAAAAACAGTTGGCTTTCAAGTTGATAACATCACTTTTACAAGGAAGAACAGGAATCACAAACAAGAAATGAAATTATAAACAGTTATTTAACCAAAATGGATCAAAGCTTTTAAACATCATAAGTAAAAAAGGAGTAATACTTATATAATTTAGAAAAGAAAACGATTGCAAGTTTTGCTAACGTGTTTTCATTCATTTTGTCCAGAAAAAGCAACGAACAACATTGAAATTAAACTAATACTCAAAGCCACCATATTCTAATTTAGTAGTTCTTCTAGTTACAATTTGCAAAAAAATGTGACGTCAGTTGTCTAAAATAGACAAACCTTTTAATATAGTTAGTAAATGTTCCAGAAGGTAGGCTAAAAAGGTCTAGTATACTGCACACGTGCAGGTGACTAAAATGGACCAACATATTGCGTGACGACAGTAGACTTGAAGTAGCCACAATACTGTATATATGAAGTTGAATGTAAACAACCAATCCACTCCGCATGCGCAGTAAGCTAGAAATACTAGTCTACTGTACATATTGTGCCTTAAGACTACGAATGACCAGGATGCTGCACATTAAGTAAATAGACTTTTAAGTGACAAAAAATACTGAATTTGTGCAGCAGGCTAGGAAAGATTAGCATCTTAGAGTGAATGGGCAGCTTTTCGTCAATGGTTGGGGGGCTATCAGCCAAGAAGTATGTGAGCCGAGATGAGTGGTAGGGCCAGTTATTCCTGATCAGTTTATGAATAGGGGAGGAAAGGGGAAGTATTTAATTATTTTACTCAGGTTTGAGCCGGTGCCACTGAACAATGGTCTGCCGCGGCTTGGTGATCATGTCTTGCCAGTGCTTGGTTTCTGTAGCGCCAGAACCATTCTTACCTGGAAAAAATTCACAACATTCACAATATATATAGTTATTCACTGTATACAGTTGATTTTGTAAAATAAATTACATTCAATAGAATGTAATATTGGTCACGGACCATATATCTAAATTATAATTTTATAAAAAATGTGCCCTTTCACCAAATTATATTTACTTGAATTTATTTGGTAAATGAGTGAATATCTTATTTGAAGACTTATACCAAAATTAAAAAGAACGGTTAGACTGTACATTAATATAATTAATTATATTTCTCTATATAGTTCTACAATTTATCATTCATTATACGTTATTGTTAAGAGTATTTTATGATGATATTCAACTTTTTTATATCTCCCTAAGAGCCAATTTCTAAATATGAGATTAAAATTTAAGTTACTACAGTACAGTTACAGTAATTTTAAGTAAACACTTCAGGTAAATGTGCATGATTGTTTCAATTTATTTTTGAGTAGAAGTTAGATGACTTTGACTTAACTATATGCTTAGGTCGGCAACATTATACAGCTCAAGTTTCGATATAAATACAAATTTTTGTTGACCTGGCGGTCTAGGGGTAAGGTGTCAGACTTCTATGCTGGCGGCTGGGGTTCAATCCTCGGTCCCGGGCACAGATTTATCTGATTACCAAACCCTTCCTTCACCTCTGACAAGACATCTTGTGAATGTGGGGAAAGCCAGGCCTCCACCGTGGTTCGGATTCCACGTTAAACTGTAGGTCCTTCATTTCATCTCACATTCACCCTACCATTACACATTAGCGTAAGTGCGTATAACCCGAACGGGTAGTAAGACGCGGTAATAATAACAATAATAATAATAATAATAATAATAAATACAAATTTAGGAGGCTGAAAAAACAAAAGGTTTAAATAAACGTAGAGATAGCCACAAGATTTCATTATACATTTAAGGCAAATTGACAAAACATTTAACGTTTTTTAAGGCATACATTTCCGTGCCCTAACCATTATAAAAAACCATTCATAATTTTGTATACGAGAATATAACTTGTGTTAATTTTTAAAAAAAAGCCCCTATTATTTAAAATGAAATGGAAACAAAAATTGATAAGGAAAGTAGTAAGTGTTTAAATTGTCAGATGTTTACCATTCTAGCTTGAAATAGAATGAGTAGAAGTGAATTGGTATTTAAGACAGTTTTATAATTTAGGACGTTGGAATGCATGATTTGCAAATAAATTTTAAGATAAACATGGTATTGTAACAATTTTAATTTTAATTTCAACCATACACAGAACTGAGCATGTGAATTTATTCACTAATAACACCCAGTTCTCTAACTTTTATGTTATTTATGATGTGCGACAGCGAATATACTGTGGAATTCAATGAAATTGTCTCTGAGAAAAATCTGTCTCAAGCCGGGTATTAATTCACCAACCACAGCTATCTCCTGGTAAATGTGTGACAGAAAATCTAATGAGTAAATATCTATTTTTGGTGTTTGAACTTCATCGTTCACATTAAATTCCCGTATATTTTACACACCGGTACTATCATTGGGGAATGTGCATTTATATGCCAAACACCACAGAATGTTTCCCTAAATTTCACAGAGGAATTCAAGTATTTGTAATTATGTTGACTAACAAGAAAGATAAATTGTATATACAGCTAGCTTGATATTATTTATTGAATATATTGAAATTTATCAATTATCTATATTGTCGGTGACCTGGCGGTCTAGGGGTAAGGTGTCAGACTTCTGTGCCGGCGGCCGGGATTCAATCCTCGGTCCCGGCAAAAAATTATCTGATTACCAAACCCTTCCTTCACCTCTGACAATACATCTTGTGAATGTGGGGAATGCCAGGCCTCCACCGTGGTTCGGATTCCACGTTAAACTGTAGGTCCTTCATTTCATCTCACAATCACCCTACCATTACACATTAGCGTAAGTGCGTATAACCCGAACGGGTAGTAAGACGCGGTGCTAATAATAATAATAATAATAATAATAATAATAATAATAATTATTATTATTATTATCTATATTCTTATAAATTGATGCATTTTAATAGATAATATTATAGACACCATCACCTACCTGTGTCAAACAAAATAAAAATACATATGGTTTATATGGTTTACTGTGTCCACTTATAACAATAATTTAATTCACTTGTCGTACAATTTAGCTAATCTGTAGTACAGGTCACCCGGCTAGTTTTATATTTTTTGGTAGATCACCAGTTAGAAAAGATCTGAGGATAAACTTGTGGGCTCTCGTGTACAGTGTAAATAGTACTAATCCAAAGAGGTGAAGTACAAAATATTTGAGGAAGATTAGATCAGAAATTGGTGTGTCTCATTGGCTATTTGATGACATCTAGTTACATCGGAAAGTTAAGTACCATTCCCCACCATGTGTGATGTTTAAATAATTTTGAGAATATTTGTTTGCATTGTAAGGGGAACAAAAGGAAGTTTTTATATAAAATTGTGACCTTTAGAATAATATCTTATTCTTACGAAGTAAAAGATTTACTTAATACATTATTTGATATTAATGACAATAAAGTAAACTTATGACATTTTAACATACAGCCTTTGGAATAAAATAAATACTATTATAGCTTAAATATGACACCATTGTTTTTAGAATATAGAATTTCTTAAAAACAATACAAGGTATACATTTTTTTTGCATCAATAATGTTTTAATTTGAATATACTCGTATATATACATTTTGGCTGTCCTAAAATGTTGTTAAATAATTTATAACCTTTTTTTACTGACACAAACTGCTAAATTTGATTATAGAAATTTTGCTTGTAAAAACAGAATTGAGAATATATTTTCCAGAGGTAAATAGGTATTGTAGTCCTTTAATAATTTAGAGTCGCACATATTTCTTTTTATAACAAAAATTAAAAAAGATTATCTCTAAAATTATAAATTAAATAAATAATTAAATAACAATGATAGACATTGGAAATGAAATATTGATTCCGAAAAATCTAAAACTAGACGAGTGTGGGCCAAATAAATATCATATTACTAGGCTAATACTAATAATTTTTTGTTGGTGTAAAGTGAAATAAAAATAAAGCGATTTTCTGTCTTTCATAATCTTTGCATCGAAATATTAAAAACTGTTACATTCATTTTCACTAGCCTATCTTGATGTATTTTATCAAAAACTAATAGTAAAATACTCTTTAACAATTATTTTATAACCAGTCCTCCGTCATGTCACAAGAATAACTGTTGTCAACTTGCCACATGCAAAAAGTTAAATGTCACGTATCCTTTACTACAGTGGTTCTCAAAAGATGTTTCACGAAATTCACTAGGTATGCCACGAGACTATCAACGTTTCTATTGTCGATAAAAAATTATTAAAAGGTATTTGATTCAATTGGATTTTTTTTTAAATTATAAGAAACATTCTCGAAAGCTTTAATAAATTTATTTTCTGTAGAATTTAATGACTTACTGTGAATTCACACACATTCGCTGAAAAACTAGCACAGAACAGAAACCTGGTCACGTGACGAGCTTTAAGCCAATCACAAGATTTTCGCGCGAGCTGTTCTGCAAAAGTTCAACTATTCTATACTTTATCCGCTCTGCCCGAGATGTTCGGCATATGAGAACCAATCACATATCAGAACCAATCGTCTCAAATCAATGCGCATTTGACAATACATGCACTCTACAGGCAGAAGCTAGCAGCTTCGTTGGCCTTTGTGAGGAGACCTGAAATAACCAGTTATTGTAAAGCGTGTATATCGATGTATTGGATTGTGCCACGACACAGGGTTTTAATTTGAAAACATCCCCCAGGAGAATGATCTAAAACATATATATGTCGACTAGAAAATAAAATATGTTGATAATCAGCTGTTTTAATTTAGCTTTGCAATGCACCATGGTTCAACTTAAGGTGTCCGAATTGCTGCGCAGATTCTTCTTTCTATTTTTCGGCGAAAATGTGAATCAAGCTTTATAATCAAAGAGCTTAGTAATTAAGGAGGAACTTGAGATTTTAATTTCTTTCATAAAATTTCAATTTTCGGTCGAAGAGAGGCCAATCAAACGCACATCTCCTGTTCTAATAGGATAAGTTTATCTGAGCATGCAAAGAGTCTCCCGTTGTGTTGATAACTTGCACGTTGAGTGTGCCTAGAGGACTCACGACAAAGAATAGTGTACCTCGAACAGAATAAGATTTAGAAACACTGATCTACTGCATATTATTCAACCTAAAATATCATACATAACGTTTTGACTTATAATTATATATCTAATCAATGTTATAACTATTTTTTAAAACCTTTATTGATTAATTCAATTATTTATTTTTAATAATTCCATACTTATTTCCATTAATTTTCTAATTGAATCATATTTTCTAGATTATTCTTATTTTTACTTTTCTTACTGATTTCCCCCCTCCCACCAAATTTTTTTTACACCGCGTCTTACTACCCGTTCGGGTTATACGCTTTTAAATACTAATTACGCTAATGGATTAGGAATTATGAAGGTTGAATTAGATGAAGTGAACCCGCATTTGCGTGGAGGGAGAGTGGAAAACCATTTAGGAAAACCCCCCCCTAGTTCACCCGACCGAGATTCGAACCTCGATCCCCCCGTCCTCAACAGTCGAGCTCAACACGACAAGCGCGTTAGCCAACTACACCACCGAGGCGGGTCCCCCAAAATTAACTTGTCTTGGTAAATATCCCCTACATTATTGTTAAGAGTTTAAAGATAGTGTAAAATTCCTATTTTGTCATTTAATAATGCATTACTTAAGTTTGTAATAGAGCCCGAACCAGGAAATGCATCTGAAGTGTGGTTTGCAGGGTTATTCAATTGAAAAGAAAGAAGTTGGGATCAGTTTAAGAAATTTTTGATTTCAGAATAATATATTTTTTCTTTTTGTTGTGTTTATCTCAATTTCACTGTTTCTAAGTAGAATACCAAATACTGCACTGCCATGGGAAGAGATTGGTTCTTAATGTGGGATCTAACAAATTACTTTCTCCAATAAAAGGGTGAAGAGAGGTGGTCGTGGGGATGGCTGCAGTGGCTATATTTATCAACAGGTGTCTCCAGTTAAGTTGCGAAGGCAGAGCCACAGGCAGTAGTGGTATTATGTCGAAATATTGATTTTAAATAAAGTAGCCTATAGAGAACGGGGAACGAGAGAATTCTAGTTAAAGGGTTTATTGCAACGTTTTATCCCAATCGCTTCTTAATTGGCTTATTTATACAAGTAAAAATGAGAACAATTAGAATATTGATAGTCTGACGGGAGACCTGGCGGTCTAGGGGTAAGGTATCAGACTTCTGTGCTGGCGGCCGGGGTTCAATCCTCGGTCCCGGCAAAGATTTATCTGATTACCAAACCCTTCTTCCACCTCTGACAAGACATCTTGTGAATGTGGGGAATGCCAGGCCTCCACCGTGGTTCGGATTCCACGTTAAACTGTAGGTCCTCCATTTCATCTCACAATCACCCTACCATTACACATTAGCGTAAGTGCGTATAACCCGAACGGGTAGTAAGACGCGGTGCTAATAATAATAGTCTGACCACATTTTTGTTTCGATTGCTATGTGCACTCAAAATGGGCAACTAAATTATAGTACCACCATATAATCTCAAACTTTTTACATTTTTTTTACCGTTTTGTTCCATTGAGATTTTTTTATATATTGAAATTAAAACTAATATATCGTTATGTCCGAACTATTTTGAACCGTAGATTGCCACAGAGGTTGACTAGTGTTATTACATAGGTATCTACAGTAGCCCCATGGCTTCTTTGGTGCTGACTGACAGCTCACAACTGATTTCTGACCGTCAACATTTAGGGATATACAAAAATTTTGACTGTCAGAAATGACAACTGCTAAACATGTGTTTTTGCAGATCATTTGGTTCGGCGTAGGGATACATAATTTGGTCTGGTAAGTTTTCAAAGCTTTTAGCTGTCAGCTGTGAGCTGTCAGGCAGCACCAAAGAAACCGTGGGGCTACTGTATATAAAGTGACAGATGCAGATCACAAGATTTGACTTTTCAATACGTGAAATTAGATAGAAACTACAAAAGGATGAAAGAATATGCTCAGGACAGAGGAAAATGTAAAACGTCTGGTTGATCCCTGTCTCAGGACAGATCCACAGTAGAATAAACAACAACTGTGCATAATATAGTTGGTCCAAGTTTTGTATGGCACATTGACTATGGATATATCACTCTATGGTTTTTATAAGGAGTTAGTGGACAAGTTCTCCAATTGTGTCTTCTAAAACAATGTTAGAGGGTCATTGTAAACTTGATTTAATATATATTTCTGCCTCTATAAATATTTAGAATTAGCTATCAAAATTAACATTTCTTCAGAATATTTAAAAAGAAATAAAAATAATGTGACACGTCACTCCACTTTAGGGTTTTCCCACCAAATATAATTAGGGTCAGTGAATAGACTTGAATAGCTTGGTTTATTTTATATGTTTTTTTTAATACATAATTATACTTTATTGTCATTAACAAACTAAAAATATAACATTAGTGTCAAAACCTGTTTAAAATATCATGCTTGTTTAGGCCTAACCTCATAACCAACAGTATGAGTGCACAATAGTGTGGCGCACGAATACATTCATTAAAACCCTTCTTTGTGCCAGTGTAGTTGGCGTCATGTAACACTCATGTTGGACTTTTACCGTGAGCGTTCTGCTAAATAAGAACAGTGCGTTCCAAACTTCAAACTAAGTGTTTAACAGGCTATGGGCCCAGACACCAAACAACTGCGTAAATATCCACGTAATATTTCGTAAAAAGTGTCCGTCGGGTAATTCACAAATCCGTTTTGTGAATTCACGTTCACGTTAGGAAGCAACGTGGTTCGCCATATATTTATCGTTAGGTTCGCGCGATCAGCAAACATCGTGTGTTTGAGGTTATATAATCCGCGAGACCAAAATAGAAATAATGGCCGAAAAGTTTGACGTAGCACACGTAAATAAGTTCTACGGCAATAATTATCACCAATGGAAATTTCAAATGAAATGTGCCCTTAGGGCAAAAGGAGTCTTTGATGTTGCTAAAGGCGCCATAGAAAAGCCGGCAATAGACAAAGTGAAGGAACTAGAAAAGTGGAACAAAGACGACGCAATTGCTATGTTTACACTCACTACAGCTATGGAACTATCACAGATCATATTAGTTGAAAATTGTGATTCGTCCAAAGAAATGCTAGAGAAATTAGACTCTATCTTTGAGCAGAAATCAGAAATGAACAAAATGCTAGTCCACGAACGCTTTCATCAGTACAAGATGGACGCCAACGACTCCATTGCTCAGCATATTGCCAAGATAGAAAATCTCGCGCGACATGTGAGAGAGACTGGTGAAACACTCAGTAATGTTACTATAATGACCAAAATTCTTGGTAGTCTACCTCCCAAATTTAGAAACTTCAGACAAGCTTGGCTTTCACTAGACGAGGCTAGACAGACAATCCCAAATATGACGGCACGCCTGTTGGATGAAGAGGCTAGTCTCACATCAACTGAACAATCGGAAAGTGCATTTTTATCTTCAACAAATTTGAAAAGCGATTTTAAAAGTTCTAATAATTCTCAAAAGTCCAATCAAAAACAAAGGAATAGATCAGGAAAACCAAGGGTAACTTGCTATAATTGCCAAAGAAAAGGACATTACGCAAGTGACTGTCGTGCACCTAAGAAACCCCGAGAAAACGGACAGCAAAACACTCACAGTGACCGTTCCCAACAGGGTCATTTCTCAGCATTCAGTGCAGAGAAGCAGGATGTTATGCTAAAGTCAGCAATCACCACCGAAGATAACTGGACAATGGACAGTGGTGCTTCTGCACATATGACTAATCGTCGTGATTATTTTTCTAAATTTGAAGAGACTGTAGACAATACGAGTGTCGTGCTTGGAAACAACCAAGGTCTTTCTGTGAAGGGAAGAGGAAGCATTAAAATAAAGAAATTTATCAGAGGTAATTGGTATGACTCCATCATCACAAATGTGTTGTATATTCCTGAACTAAGAAAAAGTCTTTTCTCTGAAGGTGTGATAACTGAAAAAGGGATGAAGATCCTTAAGGAAGATAGATATGCAGAAATTTACGAAAACGGGGAGCTAGTAGCAAGCGCGGTCCGTGAAACCAACAATCTGTATCGAATGTTATTCCGCACAGTGATCCCACATCAAGAAGTAGGCCTAAATTTCACCGCAAGTGGAAGTCTAAAATTGTGGCACGAGAGACTCGGACACATAAATAAGAGAACTCTGCGTGAAATGGTCACCAAAGGCTTGGTCGAAGGTGTAAATATTAATGACCTTGAAGATTTCTTCTGTGAGTCGTGTCAGTATGGTAAACAGCACAGGTTACCATTTTCGCCCTCAAAGCATGCCAAGGCCAAACCAGGCGAACTCATTTACAGTGACGTGTGTGGTCCAATGTCAACACCATCAGTTCAGGGTGCTAAATATTTTGTATTATTTAAGGATGACTGTTCAGGCTATCGTGTTGTATTTTTCATTAAGCACAAAGCGGATGTTGTTGTGTGTTTCAAAGATTTTGCAAACATGATAAAGAATAAATATGAATATTCTATTAAGACCCTACATACTGACAATGGGACAGAATACTGTAATCAGGAAATGAAAGAGTATATGTCAAAACATGGAATTGAGTTTGAAACAACGGCACCTTATACTCCTGAGCAAAATGGTAGAGCCGAACGTGACATGAGAACCATAATGGAAAGTGCACGTTCAATGTTATATGCAAAGGATATGCCAACATATTTATGGGCAGAGGCAGTAAACACAGCTGTTTATATTCTAAACAGGACTCCAACCTCTCAAGCACCAAACTCGACACCCTATGAAATATGGAGTGGAAAAAGGCCTGTAATGTCACATTTAAGAATCTTTGGAAGTGAGGCATACATGCATGTACCAAAGGAACTGCGAAACAAACTGGCGCCAAAGAGCAAGAAACTCATCCTTGTGGGATATGATAGAAACTCAACCAACTATCGTTTGCTGGATCAAAGTACACAAAAAATTACAGTCTCAAGAAATGTGATTTTCAATGAAAATTCAAGTAGTTTCATTCCTAAAAGAAACACTGTAGTCCCAGTAGTGATAGAAAACACACATTCTGTTCAAAGAATTCAGCAGGAGGACGCAGGCCCTCAACATTCCGAACAGAACGACGAAGAACCCAGGCACATTAAAGCAAATTACGAGCTGCGACCAAGAGATGTCATCAGGCCTCCCAAACGCTATGAAGCTAACCTAGTGGAAATAGATGTACCTCAGACCTATGAGGAAGCAATGAAGAGTCCTGATGCAGGGCAGTGGACTGAAGCAATCAAAGAAGAACTGGAAGCGCTGGAAAAGAACAACACTTGGGTGCTAGTATCACTACCTCCTGGTAAAAATCCAATAGGTTCAAAATGGGTTTTCAAAGTAAAACGCACCGGAGACGGAAACATTTCACGATATAAATCAAGACTGTGCGCTAAAGGTTTTGCACAGAAAGAAGGGGTCGACTATAATGACACATACTCTCCCACAACACGGTATGACTCTATACGAGTCCTACTCGCTATCGCAGCTCAACAAAACTATGAGATAATGCAGTTTGATGTGAAAACAGCATTTTTATATGGTGAACTCAAAGAAGATATCTACATGCTTCCACCAGATGGAATCAATATAGACCAAAACCTTGTCTGCAAATTAAGAAAGTCACTATATGGCCTCAAACAATCATCGCGTTGCTGGAACGAAAAGTTTGATGGTTTCCTGAAAATGTTTGGATTCTGCCAAAGTACTGCAGATAAATGTGTTTATCGAGGGGATTTCAATAAATCGAAGGTTCTGCTTGCGTTATATGTTGATGACGGGCTGATCATGGCTGATAACAAAATGGCACTACAACTCGTACTCGATAAACTGAAGACAACCTTCGAAGTCACAATCGGTGAACCAAATTACTTTGTGGGTCTGGAAATAAAACGAAATAATGTGAACGGATCAATATTTCTACATCAAGCCAACTATATCAAACAAATAATCAAGAGATTCAATCTTGAAGACTCCAAGCCAATCAGTGTGCCTGCTGATCCACACACTCACTTGAGTTCAAACATAGGGGAAAATGAAGAAATAAAAGTACCCTATCGAGAAGCTGTTGGCAGCTTAATGTTTGCTGCAATAGTTAGTCGGCCAGACATTATGTACGCAGTTGGAAACGTGAGTAGATATTTGGCAAACTATGGACCAAGTCATTGGAATGCAGTCAAACGCATCTTAAAATATCTAAAAGACACATCCAGCTATGGCATTGAATTCACAAGGAGTGAGAATCCACCCCCATTAATTGGCTTCTCGGACTCTGACTTCGCAAACGATTTGGACACCCGACGCTCCACAACTGGATACCTCTTTCAATTGAGTAATGGTCCTATAACATGGGCTAGTCAACGTCAACAAACCGTTTCCCTTTCCACTACCGAAGCTGAGTACATTGCTGCATCAACTGCGGCCAAAGAAGTCATCTGGCTTAGACGTCTTCTACTTGACATTGGGGAAACAGTGGGAGAGGCCACAGTTCTAGCGGTTGATAATCAGAGTGCAATGCGCCTTGTGCGAAACCCAGAGTTCCACAAGAGAACCAAACACATAGACATACGTTACCACTTCATACGTGAGAAATATGAGAACGGTGAGATTGACATCAAGCATGTACCCTCTGAAGACCAGTTAGCAGATATACTAACCAAACCTCTTCCACGTGATCGTTTTCAGACACTCCGTGGTGCAATTGGAATGACAAGACTGGAGAGCTAATAAATGCTTCTCATTGACATTGATATGTATATAAAGCTGTTTATCATTTTTGTTTGGTTTTTGAAGCTAATTAGTAACTACACTTAAGTAAGCCATATTTCTAACCATTTGGAAGACTGTAAACAAGCATTCATTTAGTGAGAGTGTCAAAACATGTTTAAAATATCATGCTTGTTTAGGCCTAACCTCATAGCCAACAGTATGAGTGCACAATAGTGTGGCGCACGAATACATTCATTAAAGCCCTTCTTTGTGCCAGTGTAGTTGGCGTCATGTAACACTCATGTTGGACTTTTACCGTGTGCGTTTTGCTAAATAAGAACAGTGCGTTCCAAACTTCAAACTAAGTGTTTAACAATTAGAAATATGAATTGTGTTCATAGCTACATTTTTAAAACACTACCAAATATATTTTAAAATTAGGCTAATAATATAATCAATGCATCTGTTACCAAAGTAAAACCTCCAAAACTGCTAGCTCATACATAATTTATAAGTATTCCACTTGTATTTGTTATAAAATTAGGCCGGATATAAACTCAACATAGTATACATTAAATAATAAATCTATCAAGGCTCCAAAATGCCATTTTTTCCACACCTCTATCTACCATCCCCAAACTGAAGGGTTAAGCCATTTATTAAACATTTTGTTTTAATTTAGAAACAGCCATAAGCATGTCTTTATAAAGATGATATAATTTTACTCTTTTTTTTAAAGAGTAAATGCATTTATAAACTGCTGTAAGTTGACGTCATACAGACTAATTGACACTCACCGACATGAATATATATTTTACTATTAAATTAGTTACTTGTAAAAGTTTAGAATTATATTTTTTATGTTTTTCTATTCAATAAAACAATGTATATATGTATATAATTGTTTAAGAGCTATACATATTGACTTTTAAATTACACTAATGAATGATTATGTAAGACAATATAGATATCTAAATTTGAATGCTTTTTAAAAGCCGGAGATATTAAGTATGTACAAAACATTTCATTTCATTATTTTCTCCTTGCAAAAGGTTTTGCTATAATTTTGAAAAATTATACACCCAAACTAGTTAATTAAATTAATCTAAAGCTTGCAAAAGCACAACTATTTAAAAAAAAATCTCTAACAATGTTGATTGAACTTTATTCACATACAAATTTAAAGCAGAGAGTCTAACCTTAATTATAACCGACTAAAATAGTTAGGAACAACAATTTAGAAAGAGGGAATCAATTATATCTAAAATTATATAAATAACAGGAACCAAGACAAAACACTGTAACATATTTTAGGCTCCATTTCGGCCCTTTGATACTTTTTTAAAATAAATCCTAACATTATATGCTCTTATCAATTGAAGGCTATGTTCGTTATGTCGGTTAATAATTAATATTATAATCAACCGGTCGAAGACAGAACTTAAAACTAGTATAGAATAAATTTAATTTATATATATATATATTTATAATTATGATTATGTTATATTATAATTTATGATGTAATATTAGTTTATTTCATAACAAAATAATGAATAAACAAATAATAAATAAAACCAAGTCAGTTATGATTAGGTATAAGTAAAATGTTGCCCCTATCACCCAATGTATGATATTTAATGACACTTAATTTTTATTTTTATGAATTGTAATCGTCTCAAAAGTATTTGATGACCTTCTCTTGCTCATTTAGCTATGTAAATATTGCAGAAGAAGTAAGATGGTCAATTGTCAGCAACAACATTTATTTTCAAACAATACATTCTAAATGACAAACACTGTGTTTAACTATTTCAATGCCGATTAAGCTTGACGGTTGAATCCATCAGTTTTTGTGTAGATCTAGAAAGCTCTCCTTTCACTTGTGGACTGTCTTAATGGTGGGGGCCAGATTTCATGTTGTTGGTTGTTAGTTTTGATCATGAGCTCTCATTATAAAGTGAGGGAAGCTCTCGCTCATTAAGAGTTCATGATTCTGGCTTTGAGAGTCAAGACTTGTAGGAGCCAAATACGAAGGCTATATTGTTATTATTATTATTATTAGCACCGCGTCTTACTACCCGTTCGGGTTATATGCACTTACGCTAATGTGTAACGGTAGGGTGATTGTGAGATGAAATGGAGGACCTACAGTTTAACGTGGAATCCGAACCACGGTGGAGGCCTGTTATTCCCCACATTCACAAGATGTCTTGTCAGAGGTGAAGGAAGGGTTTGGTTATCAGATAAATCTGTGTCGGGACTGAGGATTGAACCCCGGCCACCAACATAGAAGTCTGACACCTTACCCCTAGACCACCAGGTCACCACACGAGGGCTATAAAATAAACATCAGCATGGGCGAGCAATACTAGTGGAGATGAGTGAGCCTTCCGGGGACACCAACCCAGACCCAACTTAAACTAGTGAACTATTGTAGGCTGCTCAAAAGATAAGTCTGGCTTATAGAGCCAATATCTTTAACAAAACATGACTATCATCACATTTTTGTATTTTTCTTATATTCTCTCTTCATGCACTTTTCCAATAAACCCTAAAAAAGCAATCTATATTTAATTATCTCAGTCACACCTTTTCCTCCCCCTCCCCCGCTTCCATTCTGAAAAGAATCGCTTAGGGTTAGATAAGTAGTAACACCCTTCTTATTAATCTGAACATTCCTTTTGTTTTAAAAATCTTGTAGCAAAATTAGTTAACAATATTCAGACATTTTTAACGTTTCCATTTATTATTATTATTATTACTACCATCATAACCATTATTATTTTCATTATTATTATTATTATTATTATTAGTATTATTGTGGGGAAAGTTTAAAATACAATTTAAATTTTATGCTAGTTAATCACCATGGCTTGCTCGTTAGAGCTGTTTACTAAGCGTATACAGAGCACTTCTTTGATTCCAAATGGTGCTATCAAAACTTTCTCTAAATTGAATTGAGAATGTCCGTTTGTTTAATATGTAAATCTTTAGGAACAAAAGTCTTGTGAATCTTTCGAGGATACGAATTAATAAGAGGAAAAACAAAAAGTATGGTCATTGGTACGAAGGGAAAGAAGACGAAGAATAGTAATGAGATGGAGGAAATAGTTTGTCTCAGTAAAACTGGATACGTGAAGATTTGCGATGTGACTAGTATGTCAAAACTAGGATTGTCATAGCAAAGGACCTGGTGGTCTAGGGGTAAGGTGTCAGACTTCTGTACTGGGGGCCGGGGTTCAATCCTCGGTCCCGGCACAGATTTATCTGATTACCAAACCCTTCCTTCACCTCTGACAAGACATCTTGTGAATGTGAGGAATGTCAGGCCTCAACCGTGGTTCGGATTCCACGTTAAACTGTAGGTCCTCCATTTCATCTCACAATCACCCTACCATTACACATTAGCGTAAGTGCGTACAACCTGAACGGGTAGTAAGACGCGGTGCTAATAATAATAATAACAAGAAGAAGAGACTGATGTGTGGCCTCCGGGATAAAGGAGTGAGGAAGATACTGGCAAAGTGCTTTATTTAGAGTGAGGTGATATATGGGGCGGTGACGTGGATACTAAAGAAGGAGGAGGAATGGAGATTGTAATTGTTTGAGATGTGGGTGTAAAGGAGGTAGGTTGGAAAAGATAAGCTAGGTGGAGAGAGTAAGGAATGAGGTTGTGTTGGAGAGATTTGTAAAAAAGAGAAATATATATTAGAGGTTTTTAAAAAAGAGGAAGAGGAACTTGACTGGGCACTGGATGAGAAGGTAAAGTCTACTGGTGTATGCTATGTAATAAACGGTAGGTGGAAAGAAGGGAACAAGATATAGAAAGTTAATGTACAGGTTATTGGACAACACCAAGGTGGTGGCCGCTACAGTCGGATGAAGAGGATTGCCAAATACAGAACAGCGCGGAGAGTCATAAAACGATGACCAGCTGATGGATATAAAACTAAACAAAATGTTTAGTTTGGAGTATTAGGTGTACTGAAAGAGATTAAATTACATTTTTAACTCATGTACTAATATAATATGTGTGCTTTGGAATACACCCACTAAGTAAATAAAATAAAAAGTAAAAGGGATAATTTATATTTTTGCCATTGCCATAAAAAAATTAACGCTAAATTTAGAATTTAAAAATTCTTTATCTTACTTTAAACTTAAGTAAATACAATATTTTTCAATTAATAAAAAACAAAATTAATCTGAAGTATAAAAGTTTATAGTAATGCCAGTTTACAATGTGTACATTTTACACTCTACCCTGAGAGGTAGCAAGATTACCTTGTTTGGTTCCATTGTTGTGAAATTCTTAGGAGACTGCAATAGTATAATTGTACAAAGCTGACATTATCTTGCTTTGACTGATTGTACAATAGCCGTATCATATAAGCTAACTCATGGTGGTACTAAGCATGATTAGCTTGTTATCTTGCAGGTTAAATGTAGTTTATATACTCAAACATCAGTTTCTGGAACTTTTTTATATTTTGTAAAATTG
The DNA here is from genome assembly GCA_902151425.1 of Timema shepardi. Lineage (NCBI taxonomy): Eukaryota > Metazoa > Arthropoda > Insecta > Phasmatodea > Timematidae > Timema > Timema shepardi. The sequence goes on along the minus strand of CABFVX010000508.1, from coordinate 72,800 downwards.
CATAATATTTATTAAATTAATATTTTACAAGAGTATTTTACTTTAAAATACCAAAGTTTGGTGAAATTTTATAAATAATATTTTATACAGATACATTTTTATATTCATTTTTAGTGGAATACAATTTAATAACCCTTATGTTACATTTGACTTAGTTTGATTTTATCTGAATATGAATTATCCTATTATAAATCAGGCCTTTCTAAAATGTATATTTTTATGTGCATTGTAGTTTTATCAAAATACATTGTTTTAAATTTTAATTTATGTTGGTTATACAATAATTTGACTTTGAGTGATAATGTGTAGCGAACATACACAATTTGTGTGTAAATATTTTACAAATGAAATTGTTTATGCCAACATTTTTGTATGGATGTAAAGTATTGGATTTGTCAAGAGAAACACAAGAGCAAGGTGAATGTGGTTGATATGGATGTAAAGTGTGGATTTGTCAAGAGAAACACAAGAGCAAGGTGAATGTGGTTGATATGGATGTAAAGTATGGATTTGTCAAGAGAAACACAAGAGCAAGGTGAATGTGGTTGATATGGATGTAAAGTGTGGATTTGTCAGGAGAAACACAAGAGCAAGTTGAATGTGGTTGGAATGAGATATCCAGGAAAGGTATTTGTAAAAACTCTTATGGACAACCAGTGATGAAGGAGTGAGGTTTTGAAAGGGAATCCATTAGGTCCATGTGAAAGAAGCGTCTTATGTTGCTTTGGGCATGTTGAAGGGATCAGTGTGGATCGAGGGACAAAGTAAATGTTTGATGGTAGAGTGTATTGATCAAAAGGAAGGGGCGGGCTATGTAAGACGTTGATATATGTTGTTGATGAATATGTGTTAAAAAAAAACATTAAGAGTTTTAAGAATAAAATAGCATGTATGTTTCAGTCTATGTATGTTGTTGAAACAAAGGAAGTATGCAAGAATAGGGAAATGGGGAGAAAGTTAGAGAGGATGAATTAAGTATAGAGTTTTTTTTATCTATATGCACAGTTTCTTGCCTACTCCATAAGGGGATAGTGTGATTAGGTTTATGTATTATTTTCAAATCATGTATTTATTTGATTTTGATACTTATTAATATTTATGTCAAGTTATTTACTAATATATTATTATAATTAATTAATAATAATTTAAATTTATCCATTGAATATCATATTAAAATAACATTTTCATTTTTATACTTTAATAGATAATCTTATACTTAACCCTACATATTAAATAAATCCTCAAGATTAATTTTGATTACATTTAGACTTTAAAATTGAGCACCATTGGTATTTATTCAAAATTGTTAAATCATTTGTTGTATTATGGCTCTCAAGTTTGTTTTGATCCACATTTTAAAATAACACAAAATGGTTTATTTGATATTTAATGTCGCGACATATTTATATTATGTATAATAAGAAATCTGAAGCCTTATATAAATATGTATTTTTGGGGGATCAGTCTGTAAGCATTCTATTTTTATTTCATTCTTCAAATTGGAGCAGTGGCGAGGCGTGATAGTGTTCAGTGCTACCACCTGTACCAGTTTTAAGTGAGATGAAAATGTATTTGGACAGGAAAAGTCAATATTTCTACAAAACTAACATTCTCTAGACTCACTCTTGTCAGTTTAAAAGCAGAATGTATGAGAAAAAGCCCTTTTACAAACGATACTTTGAAGCTACCTTTTGGAAACATTGTAGGTAGCAATTTAAGAAATCAGGTTAAAAAAATAGTTACTCCCTTTTGGAAACATTAAAGCGATATAAGAAATCAGGTTAAAAAGATAATTACTCCCTTTTGGAAACATTAAAGCAATTTAAGAAATCAGGTTAAAAAGATAGTTACTCCCTTTTGGAAATATTATAGCAATTTAAGAAATCAGGTTAAAAAGATGGTTGCTCACTTTTGGAAACATTGTAGGTAGCAATTTAAGAAATCAGGTTAAAAAGATAGTTGCTCCCTTTTGGAAACATTGTAGCAATTTAAGAAATCAGGTTAAAAAGATAGTTGCTCCCTTTTGGACACATTAAAGGAATTTAATAAATCAGGTTAAAAAGATAGTTGCTCCCTTTTGGAAACATTAAAGGAATTTAATAAATCAGGTTAAAAAGATAGTTGCTCCCTTTTGAAAACATTTTAGCATATTTAAGAAATCAGGTTAAAAGATAGTTGCTCCCTTTTGGAAACATTATAGGAATTTAATAAATCAGGTTAAAAAGATAGTTGCCCACTTTTGGAAACATTATAGCAATTTAAGAAATAATGTTAAAAAGATAGTTGCTCCCTTTTGGAAACATTATAGGTAATTTAAGAAATCAGGTTAAAAAGATAGTTGCTCCCTTTTGGAAACATTGTAGCAATTTAAGAAATCAGGTTAAAAAGATAGTTGCACACTTTTGGAAACATTGTAGGTAGCAATTTAAGAAATCATGTTAAAAAGATAGTTGCTCCCTTTTGGAAACATTGTAGCAATTTAAAAAATCAGGTTAAAAAGATAAATGCTCCCTTGTAAACATTTTAGGTAGCAATTTAAGAAATCAGGTTAAAAAGATAGTTGCTCCCTTTTGGAAACATAATAGCAATTTAAGAAATCAGGTTAAAAAGATAGTTGCTCCCTTTTGGAAACTTTGTAGCAATTTAAGAAATCAGGTTAAAAAGATAGTTTGCTCCCTTTTGGAAACAATATAGCAATTTAAGAAATCAGGTTAAAAAGATAGTTGCTCCCTTTTGGAAACATTATAGGAATTTAAGAAATAAGGTTAAAAAGATAGTTGCTCCCTTTTGGAAACATTATAGCAATTTAAGAAACAAGGTTAAAAAGATAGTTGCTCACTTTTGGAAACATTGTAGGTAGCAATTTAAGAAATCTGGTTAATAAGATAGTTGCTCCCTTTTGGAAACATTGTAGCAATTTAAGAAATAAGGTTAAAAAGATAGTTGCTCCCTTTTGGAAACATTGTAGGTAACGATTTAATAAATCAGGTTAAAAAGATAGTTGATCCCTTTTGGAAACATTGTAGCAATTTAAGAAATCAAGTTAAAAATAGTTGCTCCCTTTTGGAAAAATTATAGCAATTTAAGAAATCAGGTTAAAAAGATAGTTGCTCCCTTTTGGAAGCATTGTAGCAATTTAAGAAATCGGGTTAAAAAGATAGTTGCTCCCTTTTGGAAACAATATAGCAATTTAATAAATCGGTTTAAAAAGATAGTTGCTCCCTTTTGGAAACATTGTAGCATATTTAAGAAATCAGGTTAAAAGATAGTTGCTCCCTTTTGGAAACATTATAGGAATTTAATAAATCAGGTTAATAAGATAGTTGCTCACTTTTGGAAACATTATAGCAATTTAAGAAATCATGTTAAAAATATAGTTGCTCCCTTTTGGAGACATTATAGGAATTTTAGAAATCAGGTTAATAAGATAGTTGCTCCCTTTTGGAAACATTGTAGCAATTTAAGAAATCAGGTTAAAAGATAGTTGCACTCTTTTGGAAACATTGTAGGTAGCAATTTAAGAAATCATGTTAAAAAGATAGTTGCTCCCTTTTGGAAACATTGAAGCAATTTAAGAAATCAGGTTAAAAAGATAGTTTCTCCCTTTTGGAATCATAATAGCAATTTAAGAAATCAGGTTAAAAAGATAATTGCTCCCTTTTGGAAACATTATAACAATTTAAGAAATCAGGTTAAAAAGATAGTTGCCCCCTTTTGGAAACATTGTAGCAATTTAAGAAATCAAGTTAAAAAGATAGTTGCTCCCTTTTGGAAACAATATAGCAATTTAAGACATCAGGTTAAAAAGATAGTTGCTCCCTTTTGGAAACATTATAGGAATTTAAGAAATGAGGTTAAAAAGATAATTGATCCCTTTTGGAAACATTATAGCAATTTAAGAAATCAGGTTAAAAAGATAGTTGCTCCCTTTTGGAAACATTATAGCAATTTAAGAAACAAGGTTAAAACGATAGTTGCTCACTTTTGGAAACATTGTAGGTAGCAATTTAAGAAATCAGGTTAAAAAGATAGTTGCTCCCTTTTGGAAACATTATAGCAATTAAAGAAATCAGGTTTAAAAGATAGTTGCTCGTTTTGGAAACAATGTAGGTAGCAATTTAAGAAATCAGGTTAAAATATAGTTGCTCCCTTTTGGAAACATTATAGCAATTTAAGAAATCAGGTTAAAAATATAGTTGCTCCCTTTTGGAAACATTATAGCAATTTAAGAAATCA